>JAECUM010012368.1:0-80003 GCA_016617855.1 Megalonaias nervosa | reverse complement strand
CTATTTGAGTAAAACAATATCTCATTGTTTCACTAGTTGAGTGAATACTTCATATTTTACTATTGAGTAAAACACCAGTTATTTTCATCGTGTGAAATTGCTGTGATTTGTTCACCTTAGTCTTTGTACTATGTAAAGTCATTCATTTGTATTTATATTTGTTGCATTTTTAGGTTTCGTGCGTATTTATGTTAATTTGTCCAATATTTGGACCCGTATACGCACGTATCAATCATATATATTTCTTATTTAAACCATACATCAATAAACATTATATTTGTATTACCATCTGTTTTAAGTCCGAAATTCCAACTCGGTTGTCTTGTTACAACTATTGTGGCCATAATGAAGATCATATTGGCACCAAAGTCATTTTCGAAATAGTATTTCATTGAAAACCCATTGTAAATAGGGCCATCCATTTAGGTTTAGTTTGGTGCTTTACAACACAGGTAGGTAGTTTTAGTGAAGAAGCGATTGGAGTGTGTTGCTGGATGGAACTGTAATATGTAATTTACTTGTAGTATTTCTTTAATATATGACATGTTTCATTTGGGACTTATTTACAATGAAATTCAAAATTTACCTCCCCCCTTTCCTTGTTCAATAGTAAGTGTTTACTTATGCCCTGTTTATGTCGGATCATTTTTATCGGTCAGTGTACGCGTCCACCCTCTGCGCATGTCGGATAGTCCGGTCGCAGCTTGTGTATTCATTTCATTTTATATATGCCTTTCGTCCGGCGGAATCGCTGTTTGCGGTCATTGATAACGATTTAGTACAGTCGCCATTGTTTGGCGTTAGATCAGACTTGTTTCTCTGAAGAGTTGCTCTAACGAGACTATGAAATCGTCTGTTTGGCATACAAAATGGTACTAAATTTAACGCGGCTCCATTTATTACATCATTTATTAATTATTTTATACTTTCCTAATTTCCCTTCTAAGTTTTGTCTCCAGCCATCAAAATATATCCTTCATTGTAACTTCTCATTTAACTAATTATTTACTTTAAATGAACTTTATTTGATTCATTGGAATTTAATCTTTGCTTCTAACTAATGAGCCACTGTAGGTTGCACCTCAGTTAAAATAGCCACTTACGAAATGCGTCACAAGAAACTATAACAAGATTTTCAAGCTGGTCACTATGGCAGCCATGTTAGATGTCAGATCGGCAACAATGTCGTGTATGCCAAGGTAGATATAAAAAAAATTTATGGCGAAAAACCCGTATTGATACAATAATAAGTTCATGAGGAAAAGAAACAGCATACGTTTCAAGCTGGTAACCATGGCAGCCATAATCAACATTTGAACAGTATTATTTTAATTTTAGACCAATTACATAACGTTAGAAGTGGTTTCCTTAAAACTCAGTGTTAATACAACCACCCATTGTGGAGAAGCGATAACTAGAATTCCAAGATTGCTACAATGACGCCTCTATTGGAAATCATATTCTGATCGGGAACATTGTCAAACAGGTTCAACATGATACCGAAAGATGCTTTATGTTTGTTTGTTTTTTAAAAACCACGACTATACTTTCAGTGTGAGTAGCGACAACAAAATATTTTATGATAGACACCTTGGCGATCAAATAGAATGTCGGATAAGGACTTTTGTATGCATATGTCATACATATGAGTTTTGGTGACTGTTCCAACTCAGTGCAAGCTCATTTCAGGAGAAATTGCGATAATAAGATGAAGAAGTTTAATGAACCTGAACTGTTTCTATATGTTGATCAAAATCATGAGGGATTGATTTGGGGTGCGAGATTGAATAGATATATTTTACAGACTTCCAATCTCAAAGGGTTTAAAGTAAGGGGATAATCTTTCATATGCATATGAAAGAGTGATATGATAGTTTAGCATTATTTCCATACAGAACATCAATATTAATGTGCCATATTATTCAGGAAGACAGACATGATCACACGACAGAGAGAAGTGGCATTAAGTCAGTGTTAAAATTTGTCCTAAGATTCGGCTCCTACTTTTCTCAGTTTTGCACAAGTTTGAGAATTTCAAAAGGAGGTATTCTTTTGATTTTCCTTGGTACAAAGTAAAATTTGTATATCCTAATAGAGATTCAAACGATTTAAACTTTCTTTACTTTTATATCTGATTGGGAGACGAGGAGATTTAAGTTTCAGAACAAAGATCTAATCATTACTTCTAATGAGCATCTTAGACGATAGATAGCTCTGCAAAGCTAATTTTATTTCATGAACTTCAGACATATCTAATAAAACATAAGCCGATCATTCGTTTTCTTTTATTTCTGAGGAATTTTTAAAATCACATGTGCGCAATTTCACAAATTATCAATTCATACACTTTGAAAATCTGTGTCTACACTCCAGGGACAGGAAAACTTAGTGTATTTGGTGAACTGGATTTAATTTCCTCAGTACACGGAAACAATCACTTTCTTCAGCTGTCTCTTTGAGACAGCTCATAGTTTTTATCACAGAGACCACAACTAAATGCATATCGATATAGTGAAAGACGCAAACGCCTATATTAAATTTTTCAACATTGTGAGAACTGTGGAGCAACACATTTAACTTATGTTATTCCGGCATTCAACAGGAAAACGAAACATTGTTTCATTGAAGGACCCCGTTAATAGAACCATAAGTTTTGGTCATCTAAAAATATATCATGGTTCGGTATAATGCATGCCAGGCATGTGTCTGGTAAAAATTACACCAAACATCATAAAATTCCGATTTGTTTAAAAACCGATCACATTTCTTAGGTCTTTGGGGTATTGCTGACTAGATGCAAGATTCACAAAGCCCGGAAATTGTACAGCTTGGGAAAACAAGCAAAACTACATCACTTTCAAAAATGAAGACTGGACAACAGATTTTCTAAAAAGTTTTGCCATTTGTTTGGGACTACTTTGTTCTACTCCAAATATACTTATCAGCCAAGCCTGGTACCCTGGCCTTCCATAATGTTCCGCACACGAATCCAGGTAGGCACATTTTACTGGCCAATACAAGTGAAAATATTCAAGCGAGCGAAAACACTGCAAATATGCGTTATGCCAAAAAAAAAAAAAGCTGCAGACCATCAATGCAACATTCCAGTCAGATCTAGGATATTTAACTTTCTAGCACATTGATGTCAAATAAAGAGAATCAATTGCACAATTGTTTGAATTCTTTTTGTATGTTATATGTGTTGTGCAGTTAATTCACGTTCTTTTATTACCTTGAGCTAGAAATTTCAGTATGATTGTGATAATAAAATATTCCATCTGGCGGATTTATTGCATTCATAACCTTCATGTGCTATTGGTTTTTGTAAATTATTGTTGTTTTTTTTTTTTCTTTGAATATGTAGCTGTTCCATAGAAACAAGCTACAAAATTTACAAACAGCAATATCCATTTCATTACACGTAGAGGAAGGGACTCGTCGCACGTCTTGCAAAATTCTCAGAAATTCAGGTGTCCTAAAGTCAAAATGTCCTCAACGTCTGACTGATTTATTTAAAAAAAATATATAAGAGGTCCAACAGCAATTATGTTAAAGAAAATACAAAATCTCTAACGATCGTAGTCGTTTAACAACGATAATGTAAAGCTAACATATACCTTTCTGCGGTATCAAAATAATCGGTGATTTAAGATATATATGTATTTTCCCAGTATGAATTTCATGTAGTAATAATATTATTACTTCCCTATCCATATTTCCAGTCATGACTATTACATCTTAACTGGCAGAATATTATTCCTCTAAACAAGATAGAAATGGCAATCCAATACATCTCCAAAGATTGCATTGCATAAATAATTATCTATGGCAGCGCCAACCCAGTTTGGCCCACCCGACCCTTCATCCGATACATTAATACATTTTACAATACAAGTATGACAGGAAAGTCTGTATACTCAAAAATGTTCAAATATAATGTAAAACACTATTGAAAATACTTTCATTCAAACAAAGTTTATCTGACACAACAAAATCACAATCGAATCATACAGTTGCGAAATCTCTCTGTCTCACAGTGCCATTCCCCTCAACCCACGCGTAATGATTGTGAATAAAATCAGCAATATTTATAGGTAAATGACTACCCTAAACTTGCTGCATATATGCCCAGTTATTAAAGAAAATTATTTTAAAACTACATTTCTTTGCGATCGTCAGTGTTTAAAAGCGATAAAATAACGTAGCACTTACTATTGTCCTCAAAGAATAATTTTCCATGTATATATTCCTTAGGTAGTACCAACATAAATCTAATAATTTCTGTGTCAAATACAGTTGTCGATTTATGATATAGATCTGTCCGAAGAAACTGAATAACAATAAGAATAAGAATAATTCACCTATCCATATTTTCGACTGTGGCCATCACATATTAACTATGAAAATCTTATTTTTCTCAAGACGATAGAGACGGCAAAATTGCAAAGATCCAAAACTTGCAATGAGTCAAATAAGAATCGATGGCAATCCCAATTTAATACCACACACCCGACCACTTTACCTATTCTATTAATGCATTTTAGAAAAGAAATATAGAGTATGACAGGAAAGCTGTTGTTATTTGTTTTTGTTGTGGGGCTTAACGCCATTTTTCAGCACACGATTGGCTATACATGGCGGCCAGTATTAATGGCGGAGGAAGAAACCAGGAAATCCCCGGAAAGAACCACCGACCCACGAAAAGCTACTGGCAAGCTTTCTCACATATCCACAATCGCCGAATCCGAGACTCGAACCCACGCAGACAGAAGTGAGATGGCAGTGATCCATAACGGAGAGCGCTTTAGACCACTCGGCCACTCGGGGCCCCTGACAGGAAAGTAGGTATATTCGAAAATTGTTTAAACTTAATGTTGTGACTAATCCATAACTTCCAGTAGAGACACAGCTGTAAATAACTGCTTTAGTGCTATTTCTTCATTGTCAGCGCATTGAATCAGTTATTTCCAGCTGTGTCGCCACCTTCTTTTACCTTGAAAAAGTGAACATAATGTCAAATAAGATCGTCAATATTTAACAGCTCTTGGAGTTTGGCTCTTGGAGTTTGCTGCCTACAACTATGTGCTAGCCAACACATTCGGTCCTCACAAAGCATCTAGAAGATGGATCTGGCACAGTCCAGATGGACAACATCACAACCAGACTGACTACATCTTGGTGAAAAAAGATTCTGCACATGACTGAATATCGCCAGAATACGAAGTTTGCCAGGAGCAGATATTGGAAGTGACCATGATTTATTAATGACAACGTTTCGCCTCCACCTGAAAATGACCAAAAAGTCTAACCAACCAAGATTCAGATTTGACCTTGAAAAACTGAAAGATCCAAAAGCATCAGAAGCCTTCCAAGCAACGATAGGTGGTAAATTTGCACCTTTGATAACCCTGGGCAGCCAAGACACCGACCTAGAGTCCTTAACAACCACATTCAACACAACTGTGACTAGCGCAGCTAGTGAGATCATTGTCAGATATCGTCGAATAAAGAAACATTGGGTCACAACATATGTTCTTGAACTATGCAACAAAAGAAGAGAACTGAAAAAGGGACAAAGTGATCATGAAGGAGCTAGAAAATACAGAGAGATAAACAACATGATCAGGAAAAGCATGAACAAGGCAAAGGAATCCTGGATAGAAAGACACTGCTGCAAAACTGAAGACAGTCTGAGTAGAAATGACAGCAAAATAGCATATCAACTGGTGAAAGATATTACAACCTATAAACAAGGGAAAACTGCCACCATCCAAGACAAATCAAGAAAATGCCTCACAGAAGATCAAGAGACCCTCAAGCGATGGACAGAATACTGCTCAGAACTGTACAATCATAAGACCCAAGAAGATCCAGAAGTACTAAATTGCCCTTGGGCAGAAAAAACTGATGACAACCCCATTCTTCGTGAAGAGGTAGATATTGCAGTTAGGTCACTAAATAAACGAAAGTCAACCGGCATTGACATCATACCAACAGAGCTCATTCAAACAGGAGGAGAAGAGATAGTCACAGTCCTAACAACAATCTGCAACACGATATGGTAGACAGGAGAATGGCCCACCACATGGACTCAATTATTGGTCATCGTGCTTCCCAAGAAAGGAAACCTACACCTATGCCAAAAGTACAGAACCATCAGTTTGATCACTCACCCGAGCAAAGTCACGCTGAAGATAATTCTCAACAGACTAAAGACTCAAGCAGAGAAAATTATTGCTGAAGAGCAGGCAGGCTTCCGAACAGGAAGGAGCACGACAAAGCAAATCTTCAATCTCAGACTCCTTTGCGAGAAATACCTTCAGCATCAACATAATCTATATCACGTCTTTAGAGATTTCAAAAATGCCTTTGATAGATTATGGCATGCAGCCTTATGGGCAACTATGAGGAAGTGCAACATCAGCTCAAACCTGGTGCAGGTTGTTGAGCACCTCTATGACAAAGCCACCATTGCTGTCCTCATCAATGGCAGCAGAGAAGATTGGTTTCGAACAACAGTTGTAGTCAGACAGGGATGTATACTGTCACCTACACTCTTCAACATTTTCCTGGAAAGGATCATGGAGGATGCCTTGCATGACCACAAGGGCACTGTCAGCATCGCAGGAAGAACAATCACCATCCTTCGTTTCGCAGGTGATATTGATGATTTAGCAGGACATAAAAAAGAACTGGCTGGCTTGGTTGAGCGCCTCGACACAACCTCCACAGCATACGGGATGGAGATTAGCGCCGAGAAAACCAAACTGATGACAAACAACACCAATGGCATCAGTGCAGAAATAAAGGTCAATGGACAGAATCTGGAAAGAGTCACAAGTTTCAAGTACTTGGGATCAATTATCACAGATAAGGGCTCCAAACCAGAACTACTTTGTAGGATTGCCCAGACAACATCAGCACTAACAAGATTGAGACCAATATGAAAAGATACCAACATTGCTTTTGGTTCCAAATAAGGCTGATGCGCTCGATTGTCATATCCATCTTTCTGTATGCTTGTAAAACATGGACACACACATCAGATCTACAAAGAAGGATTCAATCCTTGGAAAAAAGATGCTACCGTAAGATCTTGGGCATCTCATACATTGACCATATAACCAACGAGGACGTCAACAACAGGATCCTACGAGCCATCGAATCCTATGAAGACCTCTTGACCACTGTAAAAAAGCGCAAACTGAAGTGGTACGGCCATGTCTCAAGATCCTATGGACTGGCAAAAACAATCTTGCAAGGCACAGTGCGGGGGTGCAGAAGAAGAGGCAGACAGAAAAAGAGGTGAGAAGACAATGCTAAGGAGTAGACAGGCATGGGATTTGGAGATTTCCAAAGGGCAGTAGAGAACATGTAAAGATGGAAGGAATAGGTTCTAAAGTCAACTGTGGTGCCCCAACGACCTCTTGGGTTAAGGGATTGATTATGATGATGATGATGATGATGATGATGATGATGATGATGATGAATGTTTAACAGCGATTAAGTAAAAATTGCATCTACTTTTCAGCAGGGAATGTTTTCATGTTTACATTGCTTTGTTAATAGCTACAAATATAATATATTCTCTGTCAGTCAGGGTCGTTGGTTGATGATATTTATTCTCCAAGAATTATTTAATTTAGTAGCAACAATAATTATACTTCAGCTATCCATATTTCTGTTCGTGGCTACCACATCGTGACTTGCAAAATATATATTTTCTAAACAAGATAGAGATGGCAAACCAGAAGGCTTCAAACTTTGCACTGCATAAATAAGTGTCTATGGCAATCCCAGCCTAACGCCACGCACCTGATCCCTTTATCTGTTTCATTAATGCATTTTAGAAACGAAATTATAAGGTATGACAGGAAAGTCAGTATATTAGAAAATTGTTTAAACTTAATGTAAACAAATGGTAAAGCACTATTGAAAATGGATTGTTTCAAATAAAGCATCTCTGACACATTTAAATTGCAATCACAGCTATACAGTTGCTCATTTTCTCAGTCTCATAATGCCATCCCCGAACTCAAACATAATGACTGAAAATGACAGTACAGTAAAGTGACACTTCTTTAAATGAAATAGTTGCAATGTAAAATCCGGTGGCGACATAGCTCGAAATAACAGATTTAATGCTATTTTGTTATTGTTACGCATTAAATCGGTTATTTGCAGCTGTGTCGCTAGAGGTTGTTTCCTTATATGAGGTAAAAATAATGTCAATTCAGATTGTCACTGTTAAACAATAACCAAGCAAACCTCGAATTTAATTAAAGCAGAGAATTATTTGAATGTTTACATTAATGTGTTAATAGCTACATAAATCTAATATTTTCTGTATTGAGAAACGTCGGTGATTTATGATATAGATATATTCTCCGAGGAGGCATTTCATGTAGTACTAATTATAAAACATCGCCTATCAGATATTTCCAGTCGTTACTATTACAGAGTAATTTGCAAATGTATTTTTTCTAAACAAGATAGAACTGGCAACACTGTACAGCTCTAAAAATTTCATTATATGAATAAGTATTTATGGCCTTGCCAACCCAATCAAAACCAACATAGATCTTTATGTGTTCCATTAATGCGTTTTAAAATGGAATTATGCAGTATATTCAAAAATTGTCTAAACTTAATGTAAACAAACGTAAGAATAGTATCGAAACAACATTCATTCAAACAAAGCATCTCTGGCCCAATTAAATCACAATCAATACTATATATTTACGGAATGTCTGCGACCTGTCATAATGATACACACATAAGCTGAAAAGGACAGTACTTCATAATATCACTTTAAATAATCACTCTAAACTTCTGTTACCGACATAAGCTGTGAATAATATAAGAAAAAGCAAGTCCGAACACAGCCGGGAATAACTGATTCAATGCGTTGGTAATAAATAAATGGCATTATCAGTTATTTCCAGTTGTATTCGTCACAACTATGACAGTTAAAGAAGAACTGAGCGATTGTTTAAAGTGTCATTTTCATCTGCTTTCATTTTCTGCTATGATGTGTTAGCGGGTGTACGGTGAGACAGAACAATTCGGCAGCTGTATAGTTGTGATTGTAATTTAATTGTGTCAGATATGCTTTATTTGAGTGAATGGTTTTGGCAGGAATGTATGATTGATAGATCTCAGCTGAATTGTTTATCATTTTTGTCTATTTGTACATTTATTTAACAGTATTTCCATATAGACAACCTACATATTGTACCAACTAGCAATATCAATTTCAGTGAACTAAGTGTTAGACACCAGTCGCACGTATCTAAAAAGTCTCAGAGCTTTATGACAAATATTGCTATATAATCTCATATTGTTACACTTTACGCCGTAGTTCTATTAGGTTACTGACATCCTTAACATTAGTATATATTTGACCAGTTACATATTTCAACTTATAAGTAAACAAAATGTTAAAACTAGTAATATTGTTTTACGTCAAGTAAATTATATCCTGAAATACGAATAACATCAACTCCTGACTAAAATGGAAAATATTATTAGGTGCAAGATGACTTATGCTAAAGAAAAGAAAATAATTTTCTTAAGGTCGCCAGTGTTAAACAGCAATCAAGTGAACCTAGCATCTTCCTTTCAGAAGAGAATATATTCTCACGTTTACATTGCTAAGATAGCTACATAAGTCAGATAAATTTCTGTGTCCAAAAGAATCGGGGATTGAAGATATTGATATATTCTCCCAATATATTTCAAGTTGTAATAATAATAATAATAAGAAGAAGAAGAAGAAGAATACTTCACTCTCCATATTTCCAGTTGGGGTCGTACAGAGAGAGAGATTTCCAAATAGTATGGTTGTGCCTTTTATTTGCGCGTGGATGTGCGTGTGTGTGCATGCGCTATTGCGTGTGATTCTCTATTTGAATGAAAGTTTGATCGACTGTTTTACCGTTAGTTAATATTAAGGTTCAACATTTGATTATCGATTTTTAGGTCACAGAGGATACATGTATTTGTAGAATGCGTTATTGGAAGAGATAACGGGGTCGGGTGGGAAGAATTTTCATGGTAATACAATACATACCTAATTATGCAATGCAACTTGTGTCAAAGAATGATTGGTTGGAATTGTTGCTGGCAAGAATTAACAACAATACATACAATGATATGGAATAATGATGTTATGAAACGTCCAACGCCTGTTAAGTTTCAAAATATTTATTTCCTATACAATGTATCCGAAGAGACAAGATCATTAAAGGAATTCGGAAATCTTACAGACACACTTTATAGTTATAAAGATTATCTCAGTTATGTTAGGTAATATATTTATATAGTTGTTGACGCTATCTGTATCATATCTGTTTGTATATATTTACATGCTGCATTTGCAAAAGGGTGCAATTAATTGACGTTGTTTGATTAACTTGAGACATAAATTTCAATATCACTATAATGTTAAAATACTCCGTTTCGCAGAAATTTTGCTTTGATAGATTTCAGCTGTTTTCTGTTTTTAATTAATTCGGTCTTTAGCATACACTTAATAGTTGTACCATGGAGACAAGCTATGTATTCTACCAACAAGCAATATACATACCAGCGAACTGTCACTAGTAAGACGTTTCGAAAAATTATCAGATGTTCATGATTAGCATTGTGATCTACTCTTGTACTGTTACACTTTTAGCAGCCAATCAAATGGAACAATTCGATAACAAGATTTACCGTCATTAAATAGTAGGTGCAGTGATCATTCTTGCAAAGCGCATCCACAAGCCACTTCTGGTCAGCATAGTAACTCTTAACTCTTCAATCCAACATAGTTTTTACCGCTAATTTTAGAAAACCCACTTGGCACACCATCGTCATATTAAGATAAAAATGAGCTTTTGTAGCAATTTATATCTTTGATTCATATATAAATTGTAAAGCATCGTACTTAAATAAGTATTGCATTAATATTTTTGTTCAACGGTTTTAAGCATTCCCAGTTACTCGGACACAGGATGTTAATTTTTTTTTTCTTTCAACGTAACAACTAACAAAAGTCTTCTTAATTTTGCAGAGTAATCGAATCGTAATTTATTTATCTAATTTGAAAGAAGTAAAGGTAGACAAATCTGTCCAGTACCTGAAAATTATTTCAGCGACAGATTGTCTAGTTGTCTTCCTTTGCGATAATTTTGTTATTTTTGAATGGTTCACTCATGAGACATTGATCTTATGGTAACATCGCATATCTCTACCTTGACTTTGCCAAGAACTACACATTTTTAGCTACTATCTCATTATATAAACTGTCTCTAAAGTTCTGTTCTCTATTTCTATGGGAAAATTGCAACCCACATCATTTATATTTAATCACAACAACTTTCTACAAAATGACAAAAGTCAGACAATAAGAGATAAACATTTGTATAGAAAACTTCAATTTAAAGGCCACAAAACTCATCATATTATTTTTTCTTTTAGTATAGAACTATCCGATGATAACAAACTATATATTCCTTTATCTCATTATATTTTGTATTAAAAAACTATCCGCTTATAACAAACTATATATTCCTTTAAGTCCTCTATTGCAGTTATATTTAATTTAAGTTGCTATAGATGCAATTTATATGCAGTTCATTCTATATTCAGACTGAGCCATTTTCCTTCTTAGGGGCATGCTATCAAAGGATCCTGAATGTAACTTTGCAATCGTCATAAAGACTAACCTACAGATAGCTCCTTTGCAACGTGGCTAATATTGTTTCTCATCTTGATTTTACTTTGTTTGGCTGTATCCGAGACAAAAATTGTATATTTATTATTCAGATAGGAGATAAATACGTAATTCAAATATTCCTTTGAGCAATAGTGTACATCCATATTCTTGTTAAATGCAAAAAAAACAATATTTAAATCGAGTCGTTTTGTAAGAAATAACTAGGCAGACATGAATGACTTCCGCATTTTAGATACTTCACGTCAAGTATCATGATCAGTTGTGAAGTCAAAAATGAGTCATAGGCCTCTTGAATAAATAAGGTTAATATTATGCATAAAAGGTGACATATAAATCTTAATTCTCAATAAAATGCAATACCTGTAGAGTAAATAAATAATTGCTTCTTAGTTTTAGTTTTAATAAAATTATCTGCTATGACTATGTTTGTTTGGGCGAGTATACATTGTCAAATTCAATGAGCTGTCGGAGTCTTTTGCGCTCATACAACGTTCCTTTTAGATTCAGTCCTTACAATTATTTTGGTGTATCTGTAATATATAACATTTTATCAAGGTTGACTTTCTACCGTATAAAACTTGCCTTTCATTATTTACTAACAAAATAGATCATCTTTCGGAAATTATTTAATTATTATCTTTGGCTGTGGAGCGCAAGTAAAGGGACGTGATTTCTTGAAGCACTCACCAAACTGGGCCATAGGTCAGAGGCAACCCAAAGAGTCGCACATATTTTACCACCTATAAATTTCATGCTATAAGCATACAAAAGGTAAAAATAGCAATCTTCCTTTACATTAAGTACAATCTAACTTTGAAGTCAAAATATTCTCAACACCTTAGTTCCTAAAGAGGTATGTTCCAGAAGGTACAACAAGATGTTACGATCATAGGTGTTTAGCAACCAAATAAACCGAGCATCTTCTTTTCAGCAGGAAACATTTCTCCCATGTTTATAATGCTTTGTTAAAATCTACATAAATCTAATAAATTCTTATCAAAAAGAGTCGGTGATTTAAAAAATACATCTCTTCTCCGGGTATGCATTTCATATAGTACCAATAAGAATACTTGACCTATCCAAATTTATAGTCCTGGCCATCGTATAGTGTTACGTATACGTAATTTAATTACTTGTGTGTTTGTTTTAAATTCTTTTTTATTTTCTTTTTGTTTTATTACATTGTATTGTAATGATTATTTTCATTGGATCTGAATCTCTTTTCGGAAAATTATCTTGAACCGATTAGAATGTCCGGTTATTTCAGCATTACTTTTAGCTCACCCTGGTTCATAGATTTTGTAAACATCAAGTGAAAACGATTGGCTATTACCAAGGTCATATTTCTGCTTCCGTTATGGTTCTAATTTGTAAACAACTTTTTTAATGAATCTTATAGTATGATTCGCTAAGTCTTTTAAGGAGTGCATGCAAATTATCATTTTTTTAATGCTATGTTCAAATTAGTGGTCACGTAATCCATCACGTAAGCCACCATCTGATCCAAAATCGAGGCTTCAAACAGCCAATTGGTAGTAGAATAGTCCAGTCGTATCTTTACACCCTCAGGGCACAAGGTGTTTCAGTTGTTGATGTCGGATTGTTTTGTAGTTCATTATTTTTGGAGGGGGGGGATTTAATAATTCATTCTCTAGAAAACTACACAAGTGCTTCATATTTATAAAAGTTCTGGGAGAAAGATATTCAGTGGAAATTTATTCTGGAATTCTAAATGGAAACATTATAAACCGTGATTCAATCGAGGATCTGTTGCCAACAGTAAAACGACCTCATCTAACGTCATCGCCTTCCATATTGGAATTTCATCGAGATTCGAACCTGGATTCAATTAGAACTGTTTAATGATAGGACTTATATTTTTCAATCCTAGGATTAAATTTTGGATTATATTCACAAACCGTAAGACATATTTCCCATTTTTTGTTGTTTTTTTTACATTGTTTTCTAGGGAAATAAATTATTTTGTTAAAACCTACAAAGCCTGTTGGCTTCACTCTTTTCTTTTGTTACTTTTGTACAAGCATACACGTAACAAGAGAAAATTGGGGTTGGTCGTCCTTGGATATTGAATTTTGGCTAAAATATTTCAGAAAATTGATAATTTCTAAATAAAAGTTAAATTCCCCATGTTTTTAAATCCCAAGTACTATTTTACATTTTGTTTCAAATCTTTAGAAAACAACAGGCCTTCATTCACAATGTCATTAAAAGTGGAGATTTTTCTTTCTAGTCCTACCCAGGAGCAGTTGGACAGTCTGAAAAAAGATGAATTGCTTGAACTTGCCAGAAAATACGATCTTTCTGAAGCAAAATCTTCCTTAACGAAACAAGAAATTTAAAACATTTTGATTCAATATTTGGTAGAGAAGAATGTTCTTGATAAAAGTGCTTTGACTTCGGTCAGTAAGTCGGTATCAGACTCTGACATAAAATTAAAGGAATTGAAAATAAAATACAAGATGGAATTGGAGTTAAGGAAGCTCGAGCATCAGAAAGAGGAAAGAGAGAAAGAGAGACAATTGCAGTTGCAATTAGAAGAGAAGCAATTCCAATTGCAATTTGAAGAGAAGGAGAGAGAGACAGGAGAGGGAGAAAGATAAACAATAACAATTTGAAAAAGAGGAGAGAGAGAGACAGGAAAGAGAAAATAATTAACAAATGAAATTACAACTAGAAGAGAAGGAGAGAGAGAGAAAGGACAGGCAGAACGATAAACAGTTACAATTTAAGAAAGAGGAGAGGGAGACACAGATGCAATTGCAAAGAGAGAAGGATGAAAGGGAATTTCAAATTAGAATGAGAGAAATGGAGCTGACAAGTGAAAAGCACTATCCCACTTCACATACAAAATTCAAATTTTGAAATTCCAAGAAATATTAGGTTAGTGCCCCCTTTTAGAGAAAAAGAAGTAGACAAATATTTTATTTATTTTGAAAAAGTTGCTGAAAATTTGAAATGGCCAAGGGAGCATTGGACTCAATTATTGCAATGTGTACTTTTTGGCAAGGCCCGAGATATTTATGCATCCCTGTCAGTACAGCAAAGTTCTGACTATGATTTGGTTAAGGAGTGCATCTTAAGGGTTATGCGTTAGTTCCTGAGGCTTATGGGCAAAATTTCAGAAACTATAAAAAGAATCTGGACAAATTTCTGTTGAATTTGCAAGAGAAAAAGAGCAGTTACTTAAGAGATGGTGCTTAGCCAAGAAAGTTGAACATGATTATAAAAGTCTCGAACAACTTCTATTACTTGAAGAGTTCAAGAACTCTGTTCCTAATGACATTAAGAAACATCTTGAAGAGCATAAGATCGAAACCTTGGAAAATGATCTTGCTGCGGCTGAGTATTCCTTAACTCAAAGTTCCTGTTGTAGGCAAATCATTCACTCAGCAGTCTACTAGTAGAAAGGTATTTCAGCCTAATACGACTCCTTCTAAAACTCAGTCTGGCACAACTTCTAAAAATCAAGTTTCTGATAAATTTGATTCAAAATCCTTGTCTATTCCTACGTGTACCTATTGCAAGAAAAAAGGACACATTATTTCTGATTGCTTCAAATTGAAATATAGGCATCAGAATCAAGATAGACCTATCCCAAATGCTTTTATTTCTAAGAGGTCAAGGTCACGGTCATCTATTGAAAGCAATGCATCTGTTGGGTCTTATAAACCCCAGTCTGATTTTATTATGGAGAATTATGAACCATTCATGTCGAAGGATTCTATATCACCCTTGAATGATTCGGCCAATCCTATCCCTATTAAAATTTAAGGGATGCAGGAGCTTCTCAGAGTTTTTTATTATCAGGTACTTTGCCTTTTTCTGAGAAGTCCTGTTCTAATGAGAGTGTTCTCATTCAGGGAGTAGAGTGCAACTTTGTTAATGTTCCTCTCCATTCTGTAAATTTGTCATCAGACTTAGTTTCAGGACTTGTGACAGTCGGTATAGTGTCTAACCTACCCGTTGAGGGCATTCATTTGTTGCTAGGCAACGACCTAGCTGGAGACAAGGTTGTGGTTAATCCACTTGTAACTGACAAGCCTTCTTTGGATCAGAAAGTTAATCCTATTGAAAAGGAATACCCTGATTTATACCCAGCTTGTGCAGTTACTAGAGCTATGGCAAAGAAAGCTCTTGAGAATGATTTTGATAAGGAAAGTATTCCTTTAGCTGACACATGTATTGGTCAGATCTTGATAAGGTCTCTTACACTCCTAATTTGGATCAAACAAAAGATATTGATCACAGTGATCCTCTTTTAAATACTCATTCTCTTTTATCTAATCAGGGTGACAAACGACAATCACTTGTCGTGGAACAGAAAAAAAGATCCTGAGATCTCCTGTTTGTTTCAGAGGGCTATGACTGAAACTGAAGCCACTGAAGTACCTGTCTGTTATTTCATTAAAAATGGAATTCTTTTGAGAAAATGGAGACCTCCCGAGGTACCTGCTAATGACGAATGGTCAGTGAACTATCAAATTGTAGTTCCAAAATCTTACAGACAGGAAATACTTAGTTTGGCCCATGAAACTCCTCTGGCTGGTCATTTAGGGATAAATAAAACTTATCACAAGATCTCGACTCACTTTTATTGGCCAAAAATCAAACGTGATGTTTGTAAAGTTTGTAGATCTTGTCATACTTGTCAAATGGCAGGAAAACCCAATCAGAAGATACCTAAGGCTCATCTGCAGCCTATTCCTATTTGACGAACCATTCAGCAGAATTATGGTAGATTGTGTTGGTCCCTTACCTAAGACTAAGTCAGGTAACCAATATCTGTTCACCATTATATGTGCATCAACAAGATTTCCAGAGGCAATTCCTTTGAGGAATATTTAAACCAAAACTATAGTGAAAGCTTTGATAAAGTGTTTTACTTAATTTGGCCTTCCCAAATCTGTTCAATCGGGTCAAGAGTCAAATTTTCTGTCTGGAATTTCCAGCTAGTTATGCTTGAATTTGGCACTCAGCAATTCAAGTCGAAAGTGAAACTATTGTTTCACAGAACTTTAATTGAGAACATTTGACTCTTGTAATAGAGTTCATTCTCTCTTGCTCATTCTTGAAAATTTTCTTCAAATTAGATTTTACGGCCCTTACAAAGTACAGATGAAAATGAATGAGTTAAATTATAATAATATTACTCTGATCTAAATAAATTAATGGAGTACTAGTATATTAAAAGAGATAGCCAAGTAAATGCTGCAATTAATTTAGTTGCACCTGTCCCATAAACCGAGGATTTAAGTGAAGAAATTCAATCGGACTCTGTTTATCTTGGAGCAACAAATCTTCGGAATTCGGAAATTATGAAAAATCTGGACCAGAAACTTTTACGTTTGCAACAACAAGAAAGGAATGAAACTGAACAGTTATTATTCGAATATGAGCACTTGTTTCCAGATATTCCTACAAGGACAAACACAAGTTTCATGACGTTGAAATTGTAGATTCAAAACCTGTGAAACAACGCCCATACAGGATGAGCCCTCTCAAACAGGAATACTTCAAAAAGGAAATTCAGTATTTGCTGGAGAACGATTTCACAGAGCCCAGTAAAAGTGACTGGAGTTCACCATGTATACTTGTTCTGAAACCAAATAAAACTTTCCGTATTGCACTGATTATAGGATGGTGAACAGTGTGACAAAAGCAGATTCATTTCCATTACGAAAAATCGATGACTGTATTGATAAAATGGGAAATGCCAAGTATGTCAACAAATTTGACCTTCTGAAAGGATTTTGGTAAATTCCACTACACGGAAATAGCAAAGGAAATTTCGGCATTTTTGACTCCAGATGGACTCTATCAATATAATGTAATGCTGTTCGGGATGAAGGGTTCTCCAAGTATTTTCCAACGCTTGATGGATATGATTACCTCTGGACTAGATAATTGTGATGCTTACATCGATGATGTCATCATCTACAACGACACCTGGAAAGAACATCTAGTCACGATTCGGAAATTCTTCGACAGACTCACTGATTCAAATTTGACAATCAATTTATCGAAAAGTGAGTTTTGCCATGCTTGTGTAACTTTTCTAGGCCATATTGTGGGACATATGTCAAGTTAAACCTATATAGATTCTAAGGTTAAGGCTATCTCTGATTTCCCTGTGCCTGTCAGTAAAAAGCAACTGATGCGATTTTTGGATATGGCCGGCTACTATCGAAAGTTTTGTTCCAATTTTTCTAATATTGCTGAACCGCTGACAAACGTGTTAAGTAAGAAAAAGAAGTTTCTTTGGACTGAAAAATGTCAGGAGGCTTTAGAAGGTTAAAAGCCATACTCAAAAGTGCGCCGGTTTTCACAGCTCCAAATTTCAATGAATCTTTTAAATTATCTGTTGATGCAAGTGATGTTGGGATTGGTGCAGTATTGATTCAAGAAGATAGAAATGGTGTTGATCCCCCAGTGTGCTATGCTCTAAGAAACTAAATAAGCACCAAAGAAATTACTCAACAATCGAGAAGGAATGTTTGGCTTTAATATTGGTATTACAGCATTTTAAAGTTTACATTAGCTCAGCTCCTTCTCTGGTTGTTGTGTTTAGTGATCACAACCCCCTTACTTTCATCGACAAAATAAAAAATAAAAGTCAAATATTATTAAAGTGGAGTTTGTTTTTGCAAGAATATAATCTTAACATCAGGCAAATCAAAGGAAAAGACAATTTGATTGCAGATGCACTTTCCCGTGTTTAGAACTATTATTTGATGTACACTTTGTACAATTCATAACAGTTTTCTTATGTAATTTTATTTTACCTCATGTATAATTTACATTTGGTAAAAAGAAAGCTTTATTACATAAATCTTTCTTTTTCTTTTTAGGGGAAGTGTTACGTATATGCAATTAAATTACTTGTGTGTTTGTTTTAAGTTCTTTTTTATTTTATTTTTGTTTCATTACATTTTATCGTAATGATTATTTTCATTGGATTTGAATCTCTTTTCGAAAATTAACTTGAACCGATTAGAGAGTACGGTTAGTTCAGCATTATGTTTAGCTCATCCTGGTTCATAGATCTTGTAAACATCAAGTAAAAGCGATTGGCTATTGCCAATGTTATTATTCTGCTTCCGTCAGACCAATGCCAACTGGAATTTTTCATCATCAAATGTTCGAAAGCCTCGACAATTATGGGGAAATTTGAGCAAACGTTCCTATATTATCCAACCATCCCTAAAATTCGAATCAACTGCTTTTGCTAATAGGTACAGAGAATTCAGAGATTGCCTTGACCATACCTTCTAGAAAGTTTAACTTTACCTTGTCCTACAATCTGTCTAAAAATATGACATAAGCACAGCAAAATTCACCTTTGATTACATTAACTGTCAAATTTGCATTGTTAACTTGATCAAAGATGTTCCGAATGTTTTTCAAATGATCTTGTGCAGGTATCGTTGTAGATGATGACATCATCGATGAACACCTCACAAATAACTTTATCGAACACAATCGACCATTATTTTGATATTTTGATATGGTTATGCCCTTTGCATGCCCTTTGCTGGAGTGATCACAGCAGCTGCATTACTTTTTTGACTGGTATCGCTACTATACATTTTTATTTATATCTAATTTAATTACTTGTTTGTTAGTCTTACTTTTTTATTTTTATTTTATTCCATTACATGTTATTGTAATGATAATTTTGTCTACTTTATTTTATTTTATTTAGAAATTCAATTCAGTTCTGTTTGACCTGATAAACAGCCAGTAGTTTGAAACATTGTATCTAATTGCTGACCTCGATTCAGAAATTCAGAAATTAGATAGAGTTTGGAGTAAACAATTTTTTTATTCATTCTAAAAGTTAGATTCATTTAGTGAAATCAAGGCCATACCTGAAGTACGTGACAATTAGAATTTGTTTATTGTTACAAACTTTTGGTTTTCCCAGTGGGATGAAATTTTGACCCCCATCCGAGAATCTGTTTTGAGTTTTAGTCAGGCTTATAACTTATGTTATGCTAAGAATCAGTTAGTTGTGCTTTAAACGTCTGATGCTCAAAGGTGTTTTATTGTGACCAGTTTGAGTTGAATTTTTTTATTTTTCGGAATTAGTAATTCATTTCTCTGGAAAACATACATATTAGTGCTCCTTACAGAATTCTTAGACAAAGACATTTATTGAAAATTATTCGGAATTCCAAACTTGAATATTATTCTTTGTGATTCAGCAAAGAACTGTTGACACATCAGGACAAAGCAGACCGTCGAAGACGTCATCGCCTTCCATCTTGAATTTCATCGGGATTCGAATTGTGATTCACTTAGGACTTTTTATTGATAGGACTTCTATTTTTTAATTCTTGGATTAATTTTGGATTTGATTCATAAACCGTAAGTCCTTTTTCTTATTTTTACCTTGTTTTTCTAGGGAAATAAATCATTTTGTTAATATTTACAAAGCTTGTTGTCTTCACTCTTTCTTGTTACTTTTGTACGAGTCTAGACACGTAACAACATCTATAAACTTTCTCAAAAATTAAAGCGGGATAAATTGCAATGCAGTTCGGGTGTGACAGCCTATTTGCCAGAGGTAATAATGCTTCTTCATCGTCTCGGCTAATTGATTCTGAGACACTTGCTTTTCTTCCAAAACCTGAAGTTTTAGAATGTAATGTTTGCACTGACCTTTCAAGTCAGATGTTTTGTAGGAGAAGGGATAGCTTTTGACCTTCATATGCCCTTCTATGCTATTTACAAAATCCCTAGAGAGCAGGGTTCATTTTCTGAACCATTGGATTTGTGAAAGTTATGAACATTTCTCCTAAATAAGTGCTTAAATGATCAGAATGCTTTTTCAATACTCTGAGTGTCACATTTGTTGTGATCATTGCGGAAATCATGTTTAGTCGTTTGCGTTGTTGAATGATTCCTTTGTGACTCACTGAACTCACCCACATCGTCAAGTTTATTATCTCTACTTTCAAATAGACCAAAAGAACTTCTTTAGATGATCCACAGACAAAACTAACATTTTAAAAGCTGGCACATGTTACATGAGTATACGTTGCTTTTGTACAATCAACGTAGTTCCTGATTCACAATACTATTTTAGACACATGTGTGCAGCATGATCCAGTGCAATATAGAGAAATATTGCACTGTTCTGACAATGTAAAGGCAATGGCGAAATAATGAGCATATAATAACATATTTTCAGTTATAGCACATGCATGATGGGCACATGGGACTGCACAAGGAACAATTGCTTTCCTAAAGGCAGTGTGCTGTGTGTTAACGCTGTCATACTTTGACGGAGATAATTACTAAGTTAAATGCTATAGATAGAGGTAAATACAATTTTTTCACTAAATCTTTGATGAATCTATCAAGGCCAGTGCCTGGTATTTGGGTGGTAAAACACTTGTTATACTTCGGTACTTTTGTTCATCTTGCTTTATTCTTTTAAATAATGTTGTGAATATTTAATTTAATTGTTTGTTTGTTAGCTTTAAAAAAAACAAAACAATTTATTTCATTACATGTTATTGTAGTGTAAGATTTTATCTTGGACTTGACTTTGTCCAAAATTGAAATAATTTCTGCCTGACCTGACTGACATTTGTATATTTTTTTGTTTCATTTTATGTCAACAATTAATACATAGCTAAATTATTCTGTCTGTTTTTGAGCATAATATCAGAATTATTATTAATAGAAGAGGTAAATATGTTTATTTGATTCAGGGTTTGGACTTTCCTAAGTGAATTTTACATTTCATGGTTTTGATTTTTTAAACATCAGAATCATTCTAGAAGGTTATTTTACATTAGGTAATGGGTTTTCTATCAAATACTTTGGAATCATACACCCAGATAGAAACTAGCTTTTTTTATTTTCCCTGATACCAGTACTTCAAAATGTTTAGATGCAGTAAATGAAATGTTTATCAGTTCTGGTTTCGTTTGAATTTTATTTATGCTGTAAAGCTAAAATATTTAAAAATGGCAAAGTCGGGGGAAAGAACTCATCTGCTACTGTTTATGAATATGTCTCACCATTGCGGTCTTGATGTATCCCTACATCGAACTTGGATTTTGTCTGACTGAAAACAAAACAATGTAGTTTTTGTGTTTATATCCATTATATGTTTCAAACTGTTTTTAGCTTTTAAATAAACCACAATTGTTAGTGCAGATTTTGTAAATGTTTTATTCTGGTTGTCAAGGTGACACTAAAGTTTTTAATTTCATAAGTTTGAAAGAATAATTTTAAAGTCGAAGGGTCAGGTTAAACCTCAAAGTTTGAGAAGTACAATATTGTTATCAATGAGTCAAACATATAAAAGAGACTATTCCTTTAGAGAACAAAACATACATTTAATGAAATTCTAAGACGTTATGGATAGGAATAAATGAAGGAATATTTAGTTTATAAGTTAGCAATACATTTATCAGGGTGATCACAGTACAGTTTAGTAGCTCAAACTTGTTCTGTTATAGAACACAATATAAATCTTTCTTGTCATCTCTTCTTGGATTGTAGTTGATAGTGATGTAATGGAATATGGCATATTAATGTGTTTGTATAGTCAGTTCTTCATTATATTTTGATTCATATCTATATAAATTCTTTGTAGAGGTATTTTGACCCGGTCATTCTGCTCTGCTGGTTAGGTTATGGCACAATCATTAATTATTCAATACATTATCTGATATTGAGAAACGACAGCATAACCAGTCAAGTATGTGGTTTAGTAATGGGGTTTTTTGGACATAAGACTTAGTTCAGGCTTAAATTACAGCGACTTGCCATCAACCATGCGGGCAAAATACTTCACTTTAGACTCCGTTTGACTTGCAAGATAGTGAAATTGATCAGGTGTTAGCAGTATGCCACAGATGCTTTGAAAGGATACGGCGTTTGTGACCAGTCTATTGAACCTCCCATGCACATGCTTGACACAATCAATGCATGAAAGTCAAAACCAATTATATTTAAGCTGCTAACGTTTTTCTCTTACCAGAACATAACAAATGAAATTGAAGAAAGGATGTAAATAGCCGATCTATTGTTACATTGTATTATCAGCAAATAAAGCTCATGGTTGGAATGGTATATTTAAATTCATCATGGCAAATTTGGCAGCAATACAGTTGGTATAATATTATGTTGTTCAAACTGCAAGCTTGGTACAAAATAGAATGTTGCAAAAGCATAATTTTTCAGTAGTTGTTGGCTTACAAACAACTTGTCTGAAAGAACACCTCTATTAATTTATTGCTTGCTTTGAACAGTCACCTTTTGGAAATCTCTTACATGGGATTACTGTAAGCATAAACGAAAAATTTTATAACATTTTTGTGATAAGACTACCTGCTGAAAACAACAATTTTACTGCTACAATTCGTTAAAATCTTTAATTGTATTATGTTTGCAACAAATACTGTTTATGACCAAGCAGCAAATTTTTGGTGGTAGTTTTAACTTATTTAATGACAACCATGCTAGTATGATATCCGATATGACACAATTGCCATGAATATTGTAACCGAGCACAAATTATTATCAAACTAAAACTAATCTGAAGTGCTACTAACAACTAGGAATGTTCTAGTAAAATTATATATAACACATCAATTAAATATTTATTTAAGGTACCATTCTAAAGTCTGCACGTAAACCTTTTGGTATTATAGACCCCGAAGCAGTGTTCCAGTGACATGAAAAATGGTATGTAAATGGTACGCAAAGCGAACTCAAACAAAAAGCAGAAGAACTTAAATGAATGAATGTTAATGAAATGATGAATGAATAAACAAACTTGAAATTATATGCAAATATATTTTATGAATGGATTTAAGTGTGTATTTACGTACATTTTGCTCTGCAGCTAAATTTCCGCAATAACTACAAATTGCCAGTGAAGGAATATGTTCTTGCAAAAGGTGGAAAATGACGTTAGACATAATCAGCTTCGAAGGAAAGGTAAAATGAAAAGACAGAGAATCCTTTGATCATTCTTGACATATCTGATGTCAGCAAGGCTGACATAAGTATCATTAGTTACATAGCTGTGGGAAAAAGGTATGGATGGACAGTAATAGTTACAGCCACATGTCTGAACCCTGATTTTGTTGATTAGACGACTTTGCACCACAATTGGTGCTCATACATAATTATTTAAAATGACATTCATTCTCAGATTTCTTTCTGTTTTTCTTCTAAACTGAAAATGTTTCATTACATTTTACACCTATTATAACTATTTCCTTTACTGACAATTTGTGGCTATTGAATGAAACGTTAATTTTTTACAAAGGAAGTGATTCTTTGCGAGATCAGCTGCTTTTGTCTGGGACTCCTTAAAATACAATTTATAATCTATGAGAGAGTATCTATGACATATCGCATACCATTATTTCTTTATGGTGACCGGATGTCACATTAACATGAGAGGAATAATATAGAGCTCTTATTGGTTAGCTTCTGTCATCTTCATAATTATTGATGATAATAATAGCCAGTAATTTCCAAAATTATAAAACCTGACATTTAAGATAAATACAACAGTAAGGATAATTAGACTACTTACCTTTTTCTATGAATTAAAGTTATGTATTTTTCCACCATACTGGCACAAATGTCTGTGAGATTTCTATCTGTAAAGCCATTAGATAGTCACTCATGAGAACTCTGTATCTCAAAAGCTCATATTATGGTCACTCGTGAGAGATACATGTGATAGTTGTTGAACTACGGAGCTGGCCCCTGGCCTTTTAAAGGGATTTGACCATCCAGGTTGTGTAGATGGGGGTATAAAAAGCTAGTGGATGCTGGTTATGGGTGCCAGTCACGATGGGGTCTAATGTATTAAAGACAGATGTGGGCTTTTGTTTCACAGTTTATTTCTTTTCTTTAATCACCTGTTTTGTTTTATGCCTTTAATCACATGTTTTGTTTTATCCCTTTGATAGAATATGATAAAAATCCATCAAAACTATTGTGTGCGAATTCAATTCTTTCACATATACATTTACATGGTTTAGCGATAAAATGATATTTGCATCGGTATTAAAATATGTCGATAGGGAAATGCGTTCTTTTGCATTCCCAGATTATAATCAATATTCTTTGGATCTTCAACTTTATACTTGTGGCACTCATGAAATATACAAAATTGGTAATCCATGAAAAATATGCAATTTAAAGAATAGAAAAAACCCTGGATCAAGCACGCCATCATGAAGGCAAATTCATTGATCACATTACTTTCAAGCGGCAGTTCTGTACGACAGTTTGATTGCATTATTCCAACGTATTAATACTCATTTGGCTTAAAGTATCAGATTGTGGGTTCACTCTAGCATTTTGACTTTTTCTTATCAATGTTTCCTCCACCAGGTGATCTTTATTCATTTTTTGTGATGAGTAGTCTATAACACCTATGTCAAATGTTGTTCTCTCTTTCTTTCCACATTAGAGGACATAGTAATCTGTGTTTATCTTGCCGAATGTCTTATGTGATTGTCTTCTTTTATAGTTTTCTTTCATACGCACAGTTAGTTTACTTTCATGCGTACAGCTTCTAATTATTGATCTAATTATCTCCTATCATATACAAATACACCAACTAATATTGGTTTGCCAAACCTTGATAATTAATGCTGGTATATAAAACCCTAATTTGCATCTTAATCTATTATAGCAGGACAAGTGTAAACATTGCTACCAAATGCAAAGCACCAGAAGCCTATTTGTTTACAGATGTTTAAAAATACTCAATTTGTAACAAAATGCTTCTAACAGTTCTCAAGAATAACTATAACTGGAAAGGAGAAAAGGAGGAGAATAAAGACCTTATGATTTCCTAACGAATGTTGGACTAGCACAGCTTCAGACCTTGTGAGGGGTTCTTCTTTTATTACATTGAAAGAAAAATGGATGTGAAAAATTACAGACACTATGGCGTTATCATGAGACTGAAACATACACAACTTAAGGTGATGATATAGAGGATACCATTTAGAAAATGGTACATTCTGATTATAATATCAATTTTGTAATTCGTGCACAGCTACGCTTGGATATAATTCAGGAATGCAGGAATTGTTCCTTAATTGAATATGAAATAAATGAATATCTTGTAGCATGAAGAATGAATTCCTTGCAAATTTATATTATGACGTATCTTGCCAAAAAATAGTTTATGCTAATCTGAAGTATTCATTTCATTTTCTTTTCATCCAGTAACATTATTGTATAATGGGTTCTTTGGAAGGTATATCAAACTGAGAGTAATTAAACAGGAATCTAAAATATATGAAACATTTTAAAAATTGCAAATAGACCTTATGATTTGATATGTTTCCATAATTGCAAATAAAAGGATATGCGGTTTGTAGATCTACTAGTCACATACCAGTTGAGTTTATGGCATCTAAAATGTAAACCATGTAAGCCATTTCTGAAAATCTTGCTAATGCTACTCCTAAATTGAGAGTTATATCAAGATGGAGTTTTCACCAGAACAATTATAATTTTGTCAAGTTGCTCCTAAATGAAAATGATTTTGATTTGAAATCAAGTGTGGCCACCAAGGTGGCTATTTTTGAAAATGTTTTTATTGCTACTCTTGTTGAATGGATGGACATATTAACATAGTCAATTCCTATTCAACTTCATGACTAACGTCACATGCATTCTTATACAACTCCAAGACTGAAGTCAAGTATAGTCCTATACCATTCCCTAACTAAAGTCATTTTGAATTCGTATACAACTCTGTGAATTGGTTCATATGAATCTCTATATTACTCTATGACTGATGTTGTATGAATGCTTATCCAACTCTGTGGCTGATGTTTAATTAGTTATATTGAGAAAAAATATTAATTAGGTAACGCATGTTCGGAATTAACAACGGGTATGGTTTCTCAGGTTTTTTGGCATATCTGGCATGTAACGAGCAAACAATAATAGAACAGTAGCTCTACTTCTTCAAAAAGTCCTTCCAGGAATCCAAGCTAAGATTATTTCTTCCGTCTAATTGTTGAGTGATGAAACCATCTCTGATATTCCTGAGCGATAACACAATCTCAAAATGGCTGTCAGTGTCTCCATATTGGATGTAAGATTGCCACCATTTACATAGAAAACAAACAAGACATCATAGCAAGTATTTTTGGTAAAGACTCTATGTTGTTATAACCATCTATTCTGGAGGTGTTTCAATAAGATTGCCTAGATGGATGCCATAATGGCAAATTAGATAAATAAGCAGTCGTCTGATTAACTGGTGAGCCCATGTTAGTGGGGGAAGAAAACATAAGTCCTTGTTAAGCATCATCGTTAAGAGGTTTTTAAAGTTTTCGTCAACTGATTCAAATAAGATATGTACAGCCATATGTGAAACCTTTGGCGACCGTTGGAGTTCCGAATGCACCTATTGGGAGTATCCTATCAGATAACGCATTGCAAATTCCTGTTAGGAAGCTTTTCCGTTAGTAACGATATGTTCCGAATGACGTGTGTCAGTTTCAGAAATTTGAAAGTTGTGCTTTGATTGGTGAACCACAAGCTGAATATGACCTCTTATTAGTGCCCATCAGATCTCCATTTACGTCTGCGGAGATCTGATTTTAGCCAGATCATGTTTTGGTTACACTTGTTCAGACAATGCGATGAGCATGCAGGGTACTAGCTGCCATCGATGTAAATTGTGAAAGGGATTTAGTAATTTATTGATACTGGAACGTTTATTTGGGGTGTCCTGGAAGACACATTGTATACATATTTTACTGTATAGATATATCAATACCGTTTATACGTCAAATCCAACTGCAACACACATAAACACTGATCTGCTGTTGTGGAATGAGCTGGCATATCAGGATCTTTGTTGACTGTTTTACTGATTACTCCTAAGAAACTGCATTGACCCAGATCTGCCATGGAATTATGTAATGGCAGATCTGGGTCTATGCAATTTGCAGATTAACTCTGCGCAATTACGGTACATATACTTATTGGTGTTCAATTTTTGACTTGCACGTGTATTGTTTTATATCCAGCCATCCAGTGTGAGTATGATTTGGAATACCAGGCATGTAGCAACTATACCTACAGACCTATTGATGAGGAGTCACAATCCTACTATAGGGCCACATGTCATGAGATGGTATGTTTCTGTGCAGAGTACAAGTAGGTAAATATTTTTGAAATATTATACGTGGATAAAATGTTATGGTTTGGGAGTAAGTCAAAGATTTTGTATGGTCAGGCTCTTTGCCTATACACCCATCTTAAGATCAATTTTATACTTTATATGGTATTTTGGATACTCATTGTCTACAAAAACACAATGCTAGTTTAGGTAATCCTGCAGTGTGTGCTGAATTGTCATTAAAGTTCGTAAATATTTTCTTCCCTACCTGGAGTTGCGCATATCGAAAATTAATGTGCTCCTGCAATTTTTTTATAAGAGTTATTGCCTTGTTGACTTGCAGTAGAATGCAATGTATGGCAAAAACCAAAAGGTCTAAATTGGGTTATCACGAAATTTGATAAACATTATGTTCATAATCTGACGATGCTTATACCAACAATTTGATACTACTCTGATTTTGGAAAGAAATCCCGAAGAGTGTACTTATTGAGGCAAGCATATGGTACCGATCAATATACACACTGCGAGCCCAACGCAGGAAATAAACCTACTGTAGCAGCTAATTTTATCTTCCTCTGTCTGTAAATTCTGGCTGTTTCTTATTTGTGCTCGCATCTGTCTGTGATTTTCCATTTCCGCCACCAATCTCAAACTCAGCCGCACTAATTGATTTATCCTAGATTGCAACTGAATAGTTTAGTGTTCGTAATGAGACTGTTATGTGCATCTCCAACCAACTCGGAAAAGACAGTTGCTGCAGCAGCAAGACCGCAAATAGCATCTACGACCAAACATGCGCGTTTGAGTTTCACGTTCAGCACGATTATCTTGGCAATTTCATCTCGCAGCTGTTGTTCCGCCTCGATTATTTTTTTATTTTTTTGTAAGTCTGAGGGTCCGTCATTGTTCTTCTATTAATAAAATCGTGTATTTTAATTTCACGACAGGCATTCCTTGTCTGGTCTCATCATCATGAGCAGGCACAATTCGCACACGCAAGTTTCTAACGAACTAACCATTTTT
Source organism: Megalonaias nervosa (assembly GCA_016617855.1). Lineage (NCBI taxonomy): Eukaryota > Metazoa > Mollusca > Bivalvia > Unionida > Unionidae > Megalonaias > Megalonaias nervosa. Next base: position 51,096 of record JAECUM010012368.1, on the reverse strand, counting down.
ACTCGTACAACTGTAATACGATTATAGAAAATATCAGTCTCGGGAATATATATTTCCTGGGATAGAGCATTCTACTTATTTAGCACCCTCTTCACCTACAAATACACCAGCAACATGTACATCTACTGAACGTCTTTGCCCAATAACTGTTACTAGAACAAGTCTTCTGACCTGACATAATTAACAGGGAATATAACTGAGATTGGTACATCAGTAAATGTCACCTCTTCGTCGAAGAAACAATCCCGGAGAGGTTTTCCATTTGCTGTTGCAGTTAAAGCTTTGGGAGTTTTCATGTGCGCGTGAGATGGTTCCATGGCGGCCCCTGAATTTTCAGTGGTACATCAGGATGGTTCCAACAACCAATTTCTCTTTGACTCTTAACAAGATGACACTTCAGTGTATACAAGGGTCTGGTAACACCATTTTGTCGCAGATATTCATCTACAAGTGGAATGGAGTAGTTATTGATGTTAACATATGCTGCTAGTCGATCCAACATCCAGACGATGGTAAATTCCGCAACCTCATCACCGCGGTCAGATTCCAATACTTATACATAATCATGAAATCTAGTCTTAAACGCAAATACCGAAGACGGATTAGAACCCGTACGAATTTATATTGTTCTACTTAAGTCAAAAACTTAAGTAACAGAAAAGAAGCAAAATCAACAAGTTTTGTAAAACTCCACAAACAATTTAATTATTAAAGTGAGAAATGAAAAGTGTGGGGGAACTTAAGTAAAAATGAACTGAATCCAAATTAGTCCTTATAAAGGTCAATGAAAGACCTAAACGAATGAAAAGTCCCTTATAATTTTCAGTACCGGAAATGTACTGGTCCTCCAAGATCCATGACGTTGTCAAGATGGCGTTGTCCAGAACTCTTTCGAATAATTTATAACCGTTCCAGAATAATATTATAGTCCAAAATAATGATCATTATCTATTTCCACTGAACAGTCAAAATAAATGTGTTTCCTCTCGAAAAATATGTAAGTACAACATAAAATACGTATGTAGGCTTACAACAGGAAACACGATAAGTGTAATGAATCTGACAGCTTAACTTTCTCCTTATATACACCGTATTTTGCGACTGTACTTCGCCATAGACCCAACGTGACAACGTACACAGTTGATTTTGCGTCAATTAAGAATATTCACGTGACCTCGCGCAATCAATGGGAAGCCAAAGAATTATTTTTGAAACATTGATATTCCATCAGTCACTGAGAAACTACGCCATAGGCGCCATTTTAAGTCTTATTATTAAGATTATTATTACTAACTGTCGACACATACGTAAACATCTATTCATAAATCCTATGCAATTTGCGTTCTTAAAAATAGAACCAGGTCACGTTTACAATATATAACAAAAATATTCTATATACATTACAGCCATGAATACGAGTTATAAAAATTAGATAAAATTATGTACCAGTAGTTATAAAAAAATATATAGATATACATAACAAATGACTGTTTCAAACTGAATTTCACTTCCAGCAACTAATGGATTTTACAACGCAACTTTATAAGGGTTCATGAGAATATTGCTCGGTTTCTCATCAAGTGAATAAAAACCAATTGTCTGCTTATTGTTTATAAACATATCCATTTCAACCCCGCGAACCTTTAGCTTCGGTTATAATACATGGATATATTCCGGCTCTCGCATTTTTAAGATCTAGTTTTAAATCTATCAAAGCCATAACTAGAATTGAAAATAAATCGGTCATTTGCTAATCTTATATCGTCATTGGAAGGATAGACTGTTTTTTCTCCTTTGACTAATATTCATGTACTATTGCTCCATGAATTTACTACGCGTTGTGATGTAGGCATGCTAGTGATCTTATTAACTGCATATTGTGTAATTGCAATATTTGTCATTAACACCATAGTCTTTGATAAACACAACCGACACGCCACAGTTCCTGATTCTACAATTTTCAGTGACCACAGCCAGGATTTTATAAACAGCACCTTTCATTTTGACAATAATGTCTTCAATGTCTACTATTGACATTTTCAGTTTGTCAGTTTGATCTTCAAAAATCACAAGCTCATCTGGAACAAGGCCAACGACAACGCGACTAGTAAAATCAGACAAATCCGATTTGGTGGCAAATCGGCTCAGATCCACATCTGCACCATATCATCAAGCTGAGTTACGTCCGTAAATGTTAATAGACATTTTATATAATATCAAATTTGCTTTAATGTGAAATCAATAAGTGCTCGCAGTATTGTTGAACGATCTAGTGCAAGCAACGCTTCAATACCAAGGTGACCGCATATAGGATATCCAGTTGAGATTGTACAGCGTCTGGTCAAATAATTAACAACTTCCGTTCGTGGTGCAAGTCCATGCCAGCAAAATACAAACGATGTGGAGGTGACCCAGTGAGTGTCAAGGGCTGTTGGTAAATCCAAATTGATGTTGCTAGTTTTAAATGTGAGTGGGACCATCGATGCATGTTCATCCCACATTAAAATACCAGGAAAATGTTTGATTGCTTTTGCCATCGTGAGTAAATCAAGATTAGTAAATGGAAGGGTCAACGGAGTGATCTTCTGCGACCAGGCAATCGACAACATCTGCCAAAGTGTATTCAACGACTCGTACCTGGTAAACGTTGGACAAAGCCATTTCTGAAAAAGTTCGAGCAACCACTAACGCAGAAGCTTTTGCAACCGCTGTAGCCTCTGATTTAAACAATGCTGGAATGGCTGCAAGGAATGGAAATGGTCTCTTGCATTTGAGTAATCTCTGACTTGAATAATTTTAATGTTGTTGAGGTATTGTTGTATTTAATTGCATTAAGCTGAGTGAGTTGTATTTGTGTTAACCACAAGGGGAAATTTCCATTACTTTGTCAGAGAAAGTTTCCGTGTGACCCCAGAATTGTTTCTGATTGCGTTGTTTTCTTTTCAGAAGTTGATTTTCACTACGGCAGACACTCACTTCTTGATAGGACGTTATTGTTTAAACAAATAGCTGGTTTAATTATGAATTTCTACGAATTTTTATTCGACCGAAACACCAGCCTACAACAGAGTCTTCTCAGAAAGGATCACAGATTATCATCTGTAATTAGCACCAGCGGGAGATGCACGTGCATGAAAATACATGTCGACAACGGACTGCTGACCAACTCCAAATGTTCCAATGAAAAGTGATAAATCGGGTGCAACATATAAAAGTCTTGTGAAATTTGCAAACCTATGTCAATGTTTTGATGCCGATACATGTACGACCACAGATTATAATATGCATGTGCAGTATGTGAAATGGCTACTGCATAGTCCAGACAAATTTCTTCGGATGGTTCCCGGTCACCGTTTAACCACAACAAAATATCAGTCACTCCTAAGGTGTCAATTATCATCTTATTATGCTTGTGATTATTATCTCGATTTACATTTTGAAAATCTACAAACAAAGGTTTTGGTGTAGTAAGGCCATGTTGGGTACTTATTTGCCACGTAAAATGCCCCGCAATACAAGCTGGTGAGTGTGCTTCTGTTGTATATATGAGCAATGACAACGTCGAAGTGGTTCCCTACTGAATAAGCAATTACAATTGCTTCTGTGCAGATTTGATTAGAGCGTTTCCCTTTTAGGGTGGAGGCATATGTACAAAATGTCAACTTTGTTGTTCTTGCTATTGTTTAAGTTGTTCCACTTCCAACTGCTTGCGTTCTTCCTCTTTGCGAAATTGAGGTGTAGGTTGTTGTGCTACCCCCTGATAACTTCTTCGTTTTGTTCCCGAAATGTACGGTTTCTTGTTTGTGTTCATACTCTTAATCTGTTATATATTCAACGTCTGGGTCTTCATGATGTTGCTGTGGTTGCATCAATGGTAGCAGTGTGTACAGTGCCAAATACCTTCTCCATAACGCAACACATTTCACAATATCTTCACTATCATATGCGTTATACGTTTCTACAAAATGATCCTACTGATCTCCAGTAGCTTGTTTCTTTCCAGTAAACTCCCTAAATACAGTTATAGGCCATTCTCTATCCATTTATTTATGATGTCATGTAGTCATTACCAGTCGGACGTCTCTTAAGACTGCAATGTATAGAGTTTAAAAATTGCGAGCGTCCGCTTTAAAGAATTCAGGTAGTGTTTTCGAAAGTGTCTTGTATTCGGATGGCAAGTCTGGCATTTTGTCAAGTGCCTTTCTTACATCCTCATCAAGTTCATAGGTTTCGCTAGTTCCCCATAGCCTTCTCATTTTCAGCAAGCTCTTCCTTGACTTCCACACTTCCTGCTTGTTAACTAGAAAACGTTTCAGCAACTGCTCTTTCATCTTTTTTATATCCTTCGTACGTTTGGATGTCTTATAAATTGTACCATTTGCTGCTTCAGTTCCAGTAAGCGCTGCCACCAGTTGTGCGGTTGCTTTTTTAATATCCTACGCACGTTCGGCTATTTCTTTTGTTTGTTTAATCAGCGGCGCAAATCTTTGTTCAACCCGGTTGTGAGATTTTCTCGTGCGGTCTATCGTCACTCTCACATATCCTTGACTTTCTTGCAGCCTACTATCTCACTTTGAATCATTTCATGTTGAGTCAAATAAATCATGTCTGTGTTTTTGTGCTTGCCTCGTGAATATTTGTGTGCTCGATTGACTTGGTTCTCAAACATCACATGGTCGTACACAACAAGACTGTTTTTGTTTGCATCCAAATCGTCAGTGGTGAAAAGAAATCAATGTAACCGTTGTTACCACTTCGCAAAGGTCTTTAATCACTCAACGCTTTGTGAACTTCTATTGAAATAACATGATTGATCATCAGCCCGAGGCTAAATCGCATACAACAAATCCCAGGTTAATCATCGTACAACCACATTCCGCAACAGTTGTGTTTTTCTTGTTCCAGCAGAGTCAATGATTAGTGCACGAACTGAGTTGGAGACATGGTTCAGTCCCCATGCTTGTACGTTTTTGGTGTTTCTTGTGCAGTAAAATCATTAACGGAAAAGTCTTTGCTTTTGCCAAGGGCATCTGCAAATTTTCTTTTGCGTTTTGCCATTGAATAATAATACAGTATTTATATGATCATGTCTTCTTATTGTGTGTGATGTCGCGCAAACAATCCTACGCAAATCCATATTAGGTTCAAACACGTAATTGACGAGCAGCGATTAGTTGAACTTGTGTTCGATGTGGAGCAAAGCAGTTCACGTTCATCGTAAAAGCCACAAAAAGAAAAGTTTCCGCGGTGATATCGCGGCTGCATTAACAAAGTTACCAGGGGCATCTGGGTGTAAATATCACGGTGAAAAACATCTTTCTTGATATTAGTTATTGTGAGCGTGGTACACGGTTTGATATAGACTCAATTCTAACGACGAACCAAGGCCTGGTGAAGCACATATCAACTGAAATCCCGACATTATCTTGCTAACAAAGCCTCCAATGATATCCGTGGACGTCAATGAGCCTACGTGGATCCTATTCATGACTTAAATGCGATTAATCCAACACTGGGGGAATGAATCGCTAGATTATTATCAATCCGGAATGAGAACCAAGATTGCACTTAGTGGACAAAGTCAACTTGGAGGCAGACAAAAGTACAAATTATACTGATATAAACAATGAACACAAAATCATTATAATCATTATATTAAATATATTACAGTCGACGTGGATATGGGAGAGGTGAAGCGGCCGTAGAACAATTAGCCAGTGCAGAAAAGGTTACTCATGGGATTGCCAGAGTATGGTTGACCAAACAAGATCAGTGGCATATTTACTTACCAGTACCAGGAAAAATATAGCACGTGGTTGGTTTCGATGTCGAAATGCCAATTGCGAGTCATCATGCTATTTATTTTTCTTTCACAATGGTCGTGTCCGTGATCGACAAGGCCGAGTCCATATATACAAGTACGCGCTAACCATTGTCGATGTGGCCAGCAGATACAAAGAAGGGGGGCCGCTGACATCAGAAGATTCTGAAAGTGTCGAAGATGCACTCGAGCATTTTTTAATGCACTCGAACCACTCACATTGCTTATCCTGGAAAAGAATCTCATCTGTGGCTGAGCTGTTGACCAGACACCATCGTACTTTTACAGAATGATCATTTTGTCTTTAGTTGTGCAGGAATTATTGGTGAAATCAGAGGATAAGGTAGCAAGACTTCCATTTGTCATAGCAGCCTTAAACAATGAAATATTACGCACGACTGGACTAAAACCAGCCAATGCGACAAAAGACCGTTACAGTTACGCAGAATATAATTGCACAGCAAGCACGGTTACAACGGCTCGGAGATATGTTTGTTTGGTATTCAAATTTACCTTGAAAATTGGATGGTGGAAAATAACGTCGTGCAACTGACCCAGTATAGTCCGTGGATATTTTCACGATTTCCGAAAGGATTGATACTCCAAGACAGCCAACACGTTACCGATTTGGCCATCATCACATGGCAGGCCAGAATCTCTCAGCCGAGAATTTGTGCGAGAGGAAGTTCACGTCATACCAGCAAAAACGGAACTGCCACCGGCATTTGTGTTGACACGTTAGCCAATATCAATCAAAGTTGGTTTACAACAGCACGATCACCAAACGCGTAAGTTGTGATTCTATTGGGGAGTATCCATCCGTACACACCCATGCAATGTTTCTTAGATAGGATCATATTTGCGGTGTGTGCAAATTCAAGTCGGTCTCGAAGACATACCAGGTACAGTTCATGCTTGAGATCATTTTCGACAATCAACTTTGAAATACCCTTGGCCTTTTTAATGTTCTTGGATCCAACCACAATCGAGTACCTTTTAGGTCGCAATCTCACAAACTCTTCCATTAGTGTACCCGATCATTCGTCTTTAAAACTGCCAACCATTTTTAAATTGGAGTTACCAAAAAAACGGATTTCCTTTCCGATACTCATTGCTATCAAATTCGTTGACCAAGCTTGGTTGTGCCATTGCGGCATACACATCATCGGTGGTGATGTGCATCAACAGCGAGTCAGTGTAGGTGTACAAAATCTTGACCCATCCCTGACAAAACTGTTTAATCTTGTCATAGTAGAATTCGTGCATGAGCAGCTCGACAAGACCAGCACGGACGAATCAACATTGCTTGGTTTTGTCAGCGTTGATGTTTTACTATGAACGCCACCAACAAAGATTTTATTTTGATCCGAGGACGAGTAATCATCGAGCCTTCAAAGTTTATCTTGCTCACTATCACAAACAAGATCGACTTGGACTAGTTTACACGTATTCTCCATGGTTTTCCCAAACAAGCATTGTCTATGAGCTTAAAAAGTCTTCTTCAAAGTCTTCTGCACGTTAGGGCCATCCATGCTTCATGGCGAAATCCATGTACTCGATGGATTTTGGTTATAGACATACCCAATCGTAGATACAATTACAGACTTCTCGCATGAAGAAATAATTGTTTCGTCATAAGACTTGGTACCAGTTTGGTTAATTCAGTGTATTCGACAGAATTATCGACGATTGCGCATTGATACGTACAGGGCACCGAGAGCGCTTCAGGTGCCATCAGATAATCGCTGTGCACCTCATGTAAATGCTCGGAATATTCCAGATCAACTTTAAAGAAGTATCAGTGGTCGCCACTGATATGTTTTTGCAGATCAATATGCACATGATTGATCCACTGAAATCCGCAAACCGGAATTTGTTGTACCATTGCCTTTTTCTCAAGGTTATTGATATCTAGATACATGATCTAACCGTTTAGGTCAGCGGGGTCATATGCATTCACATTTGCGTTGTTGGTACGAACGTGTCTGTGACTCGACATTGATATTCCGCCACAAAGTGATCGCACGATAAACAGATATTGATTAATCTCAGTGACTGTTTCCAGCTATCTTTTGGTTTTGGATAAACATTCATACCAACTCATGCCCTGTGACATAAGTATTGCATGGGATCGAGCTTGTAGGCGTGCATGGCAGTAACTGGAAAATTCTCAATCACATCAGCGAGCAACAAGACATCCCTGCTCAGATGCAGATCGCGGTAGTCATCGAAGGTTTTGCACTCGTACTCATTTTCACTTTACAACGATGAATAAAACGCTTCGATCTGTAGCAACCTGAGTTTCAGTAAATTTCTTCCAGTCATGCATGTAATAATATGGATACACACCTTTTTTGTCGGCAAGTCTGTATTGTTCGGAGAATATCGACCAGTGATTTTTAAGTTCTCCTCATTCAGATCGTTCACTAACTTATCCAGGGACGAATTAATAAAATGAATTGAATCGATCAACTGCAAATGTCCCAGCAGAAATATGATGTATTTTTCCATGTTTGTGGGGATCACACTTATCACTAATTTTGATACCGTGTCTAATGCTTACGTGGCCATCAACCGTACAAAGGTTATGAAGCACCACGGGGATTTTGGTCTTGTTGGGGTAAATTCTCAACTGCAAAATTACATGCGTTGTTTGCTGCATCCCTGTACGCACCAGTGAAGTGACAGTGATCGCGAACTTTGGAACGAGGAATTTTAGTTTCATCGTTGGACGGGCTTTGCTCCTAGGTGAGAGATCTATCACATATCAAGTGAGTGTATTGAGGGAACTCACAAATGTTATCACGAGTCATAATTATGTGTGCTGGTGAGTACAGCTGCTGCCAATCCATTTTTCTGTAAGTTCGATCGATCTGAGAAATACCTCAACAAGTTCTGGGCACGATAAAGGACTGAAGGCTCTGTTTTTCCGTCATATCGAACTCTTACGTAACAAAACCGCACGGGATTTGTTTAGCGACATGCACAGTTCGATCATTATCAGGCGCAATAGCGTCTATGGTAGCAATGATTTCTACTGAAATATTCTGGCACTCAAAATCAGCGTAGATGATATAAAACGACTTTCATCTTTCCTTGTACTGCAGTAAAATTGCCAATAATTTTGCCATGCTCTTACATATGGGTGAATTGTGGTTTGTCACTGATACCACTGCAACAGAAGTTAAGACTGGTGACCAGTTGGTTGGTGTTAAATACTTGCATGCAACTTCCGCATGGATATTTCTTACAGTTCTACCAGCTGTGTAGGTCACGTAACTGAGCAAACTTCTTGATCCATGCCTAGTGAGGTATCGGTTTTGATTCTTTCATTTCATTCATCTAGCAACAAATTTGTCTCGGTCCATCCGTGTTGTCCATGGGTAGATATTGCCAGCGGATAAACGCCTTTATCATAAGTGAACACATTAACAACGATAACTGGGTTAATATTTCAAATTTGTGCAGTATAGCTTTGGTAACCAGCACGGGAAATTCGACATCACAAAGTTAAGCTCACCAAGGTGTTGAGGGTATTTTCGGGGCAAGTCTTGGTTGCCACTTGACAGATATAGGGCCAACAAAATTCCCATTTCAAAATAACTGTTGTCTAAATTCTATAACTTTATAACTGACCTTGTTGGTACCAAGTTTGGTGTTGCTGTGTAACTGGATCCACGAAGCTGTTTATACGGTGAGAGATATACCTCGATCTGATCACACGTTTTCAGAGTCCATCTCGATCTTGCATTGGTGTATTTCTCCAGCGTGTCAAGAATCATTTCAATGCCTCTGTCAACGTTTTTACTCGTGGCGCTGATATATTTGCGGTTCAGAATTACGGTGGCACCTTTGAATCCACGGAGTATTGGTTTTAGATCCATTCTTGTCACGACTTACCGGCGTAACCAGATGAGCGCTAAGAACAATGCTTTACCTATAGCATGACCAAAGTATTGTAACACCGCTATTATTTAGGAGCCATATTTGTCAACAGCTGTCGCGCGTCTTTGCCTCATTGTATGTGGATGGGATAATTGCCACGTGATCTTCCAAATCGTCACAACGTTTTTCAAATTTGAATTCTGGTACTTGTAGTTGCTGTGTTTTTGTAAAACATACTCAGCCGCTTCAGTAGCGATAGTAGACGCGAGACGACGAAGACGAGTTTGTTCGTTCTAGTCTAATACCACAATGATGTCAGCTTTTCTTGCACCTCTGGGAAATAGGATATTATGTTCACGTGCACATTGTTTTTAGTTTACCGTTGTTTTTCCTTTTGTAATTGTTGCTGCTGTTGTTGTTGCTGCTGTTGCAGTGGCAAAAAGTAGTAGGGGTGAAGGATTCAGTACAAAAATGGGCCTCAATAATTCCGTTATTTCTGCCTTTCTCATACGACTTTGGTATGTAAATTACATGCTTTGGTGCGTGCTGTTTGATCTGAGGGATGGTAAGTATCCTTATATAAGGTGGAAACCTTATCTAATTAAGACTTCCTTCAATGACCCGTATAGTTGTTGTGTTATACTATGATCAGAATATACGTATTATACTATGATCAGAATCTACAATCGCTTCAATCATATCTGCTGTTTTATTTATTTCGATTATATTTATCGCTGTATCTATTTCTACAATCGCAGTTTGTGAAATAACAGGCCTTTGCTCGATCACGGGCGTTTGAGCAGCCACGTATATTTGTGGTTTCGAATTTTCTGGTGTCCATTAATATTCACGAACAGGTCCAGAGGGATAGCAAGGATCATTATATGATTTTACTCCTATGCCACCTTTAAGGTATGGTCGTGTACCTAAACCATCATGTAACACCTGCTTATGTGTTTTACAGAACTCATATAATGGCATGTTCTGCCACAGAGTTCGTATCTTCCAAGGCAGACAGCCTTGCAATATTTGCGTCCCAATGTCATGGAGATTCTTAAACATACACGGGAGCCTTAATACTGCGACATATCAGTTGACCCGTCGCCGCTTTTTAAAATTCCTCCTCTGCATCAAATAATACACGAATTTCAAGGCTAGGCGGATATCCAAAGTCAGAGTCGATACTCGACTATACGGTTACTCAAAATTTTAAATCAGGCTTTCTCAGATAAAATAGTTTATTATGATTGGCATCATCAAATTCATTTGTAAACGGAGAAAAGATGACAAATTCCACATCTCGTCAGCCTAAATGAGTTCCAATGACCAGATTCTGTGCTATGGAATGCATAAGCATCAAATTTATTAGAATGCTAGTAACTTTCTCAATCAAAATTTGCTTCTTTGCTTCTACTAATAGAGTCTAAGAGATGTTGTCGACGCCTGCGTGTCTTGTATTCTGAGTCCTCATAATACCTTCCTTATATCCACTGATGTTTGCTGAGTTCAGATGCCAATCTTATATGTATGGCCCAAAGAGTTTGTTTGCTTCGTCTGCTCTTGAATATCATCACTTACTTTACAAAAAAGTCATTTGATTCAGACGCACGGGGCGAGTTATTTTTCTTCTGCGGGTTTACTCTTTCGTGTACATTATTCAGCAAGGTCGTTTTAAATTTAGTTGCCTCAGAATTTTCCCTCAGTTTAGTTCGTTCTATTTCTAAGGTCATTGCCAGGTTAACCAGCCTATCAATATAAACAAACAGTGTATTCCAACTTGTTTCTGAGGATGCGTACAACATCTTCTGGGCCTCCTAAATGAACCTATATAATGCATTCAAACGATACAGCAGTCTCAGTTTATTCGTCACATTTTTTATATTCCAATCATTTGGCAAGGTTTTCCTCTTATTAGAGTCCTCCATAGATTCCTTCAGGATACTTTGGGAGTCAAATGCCTGGCTACAGCTCAATCTTTGTATATAAATCACCACAAGGATTTCTTGAATAAGAAAATATTCAGAACTCAATGATAAATTTCTCTTTTTTGTCAGAAAAAAAAAATCATGCTATAGAGACAGTGCAAGCATTGCTGCGGAGAATAATCAACACAGATCTTTAAGTTGATAGTATAATTAAAATCAGTAATCCAAACCTGTCTGTGAGCAGTATTGATAAAAAACTCAGTATATTCATTCATTGTGCTGGACTCACTGTGTGTGTATTGATCGGTACCATATGCTTGCCTGAATAAATACACCCCCTGTAGTTGTTTCTACAATCATGTAGTAGGATCAACGACTGGTGTGTGTTTTGCCCTTTTTGGAAACACTTTGGGGCACTTTCATCCGTCCGAGACTCGACTCCCATGAATGGCTCACTCACGTGATGTGTGTATGTGGACCAAATTAAAAGTGATCAAGAAGCAACGTTCACTTATGGGATAAACTGTCATGAGTAGCGGAGGCGAGGACAGGTGGATAGGCCACTAAGTGCCTAAAAGGCAAAACCCTTAGTTTGATACTACTAGCGAGCTCCATCAACCGGGATAGAGTCGAGACCAACCACCACTTTTGCCAGGATACCAGTAAACTCCATTAGACAATGGGAGTTGGTATACAGATGCCCGATTGATGAAGATGATCTGATTAACAGCCACATTTTCCCCCAATCCCTCTACACCCCTAAAGTATGTTCGGACATCAGCTTTGAGATAAGTCTTATCCTCCCATTTCATACTGTCATCGTCTTTTTTAATCCTGGCATCAAGGCAGGGTTTATATCATGGATGAGGCCTGACATCTCCCCATTACATCGTGGTTCCCAACAGGAGAGTGGGAGGCAAGCACTTCTTCACCCAAGAACCCCATGAAATACGAGAGGCGCCCTTATCCTCTGTAGTGCCTAAAACTAACATACGGTTCTCCCTCGCTGAGAAACCAAGTCCCAGAGTCTTGTCTTGCCAAAGGGCCATTGTACCCAACATTGGATAAGGTGGAGTATGCATTTTGTGGTTAAAACAAAACATTTTCAAAAAATGATTTGTTCCAAGATCCACCACAGTGAAAGCAAGAGTAACAAATGGCTATCAGTCATTCATTCTGCAGTTAATACTGTCACATTGTTAGGTATATTTAATTTACATTGTTTTTTATTTCTTTTTTTATTTTATGATATGTTTTTGATAGTGTCACATTTTATGTTGTACTTGACATTGACCAAAATAATGTTCATTTTGTACCTGACCTGAATTACTGATTTTGGTTTTGAAGTAAACATGTTTATCTCAGTCAGAGTCTTGAACTTTCGAAATTCCCAATAAAATGCAGGGTTTACATGTTGTTCACTACATATTTTATATTATACTTTTAGTAATAGATTTTCAATAATTATAACAAAGATTTTAGCAGTAAAAATTATGAAACTTCTAGAAGGTTAATTTGCATTAGGAAATGTTTTCTTGTTTTTTTTTTGAAAATAATAATAGTGACTTGAGGTTAGGTAGAAAACTATATATACTTGTTACTGGAAACATTATTCATGTAAGATCTTGGCAGAATCAATTGTATTATGATGTGTCCACCAAATTCATTTGGGCTGGAATTTATTTCTTCAGATTATTTAATTCAAATGATTCTTCTCTTGAAATACCAAGTGCTCTTCAAAATTAATATTGCTGGAGATAGAGACTTGAATTTATTTATTTCAGATAAGGAGGGAAATATTAGCATTATACAGGCCACAAGAGGCACATCAACACCTCCAGTATTGGATTTAATTTAGATTTCCAATAAAGTTTATTCAATACTTTAAAAATGAGGACTCGTGTCAGTAATTATTGGAATATTTGGAATTTGATTCGCAATACGGTAAGTTCTTCTTTTACGTTTTTAGTTTGTATTATAGGCAACTTAATTATTTGTTTAATTTTTACCTGGGTTTTCTCCGGTCCTTCCTCCACCATATACTAGCCGACATGTATAATGTAATGACAAATGGTGTTAAACCCATAATAACGACCCGCCCACCCACTCAACCAACCAAATCAATGAAAGAACTGGTACAGTCTAGTTTATCATAAATAAGTTGGCTCCAAAAGGACCATCTTAAAAATCTTGTTGTCACTACCCAATTTTATGGATCACTATATCTACATGCGGTGTGAAGTGTTCACCAAATGGTTAACTCTGGTTGGTTCTAAATGAAAACAAGGGATGATCTGACGTCCAATATAGCCAACTTGGTGTAATTTTAACAATTATGATATCATTACTCGTCCTCAGTGGAAAGTCATATTAATATGGTGGGTTTTCACTTGAATATTTGGAGTAGTCTCTGACTGAACCTGAAAGAAACTAATGACAGTCTGACATCCAGTATAGTGGCCATATTAAAAATATTGTTTTCGCTTTCATGCATAAAATAGGGTCACCTTAAGATCTATCCTGATTGGGCGGACTTATAAACATCAAATTTGCACCAAAAGACTATTTATGATCTTTAGTAGGTCCTAAATGAAAATGGTGCCAATTTTTCATCCAGTAATAATACCACGGTTGCCATATTGTTATAGCTGATTGTCAGAAAGTGTTTCAAGATCTGGCAGATTTAAAAAATAGTCGTATCTTAAATTCGTGAAAATGCTTGTGTTAGTATAACATCATTCCCTTTATTGGGCTGTTGCTGTTAAATTTATTATACATTATGAATATTCCTCTTACTATATTTCACATTCAGGAATGGATCCCCACACCCACACCTCACTTTCAGTTCTTAACGCAACTTGGCTACTTAAAGTAAATCTCTCATAATATGACTATGGGGTCAACCTAATTGATCTGTTATACCCTGGCCATAGAATTAAAGTGTACTACAGTTAGCCATTGTCTATACAAAATAGCGGACAAGTTTCTGCTTTGATTTCTGCATGATTTAGAATTTTGTGAATAGATTTGAACACACGTTGGCACATGTTTTGTCCATAGCCCAAGGAAAACAACATTTGAGTTTTGGGCCATTTGCTTGGAAGGTCAAGATCATTTGCCAAATATATATTTGCCTTTGCATGTACCTCTCTGATATTAACTTAAGTTGTAGATAAAGAATTCAAAATATTTACTACATGTTTTCTTCCCGGCATCCCAAGCAAGACTCCTATTGATCTATCATTACTAGCTCAAAGGTCAAGGTCGCTATCACGAGAAATAGATTTGTTTCCTGCATTTCATTTTGAGACAATACCTACGCAGAACATTTGGAGAAACTTTGTATGTTTCTCCACTGCTCAGGGAAAACCCTAGTGAGGGTTACCTTTATTGTCGATTACTGCATAATACATTTCGATTTTTGCATTTCATTCAGGACTACATTTTAAGCTTCCTTAAACCAATTGTAACAAAACCTAGTGCGTATATTATCATTTGGTCATCTTTGAAACGGCCCTCCCAGTTTTGAAGTCATCGAGAGGAGTCCAAACCACAGATGCATTTCTGATTCTAGTGGTGAAACATTTACATATCGCGATTCCAGTTGAAGGCCACATGGCTTTCACTCTTTAGTGAGGCCATTGGGTATACATTTTATTGGACTGGGCGGTCTCCTACAGGTTCAATTTTTGACGTAACAGAATCTGATCCAATATCCAAATAACATGTGAAAAAAAACAGACAAACACAACGGATAGGTATATTCCAAAGGAATTTAAATTTCCTGGTGTCGCATGTACAGAAGAGTTTTAGCTGACATGTTGTCATCAATTTCAAAGGATATGAACAAGCCACCAGATGCTTATAAAGGCAGTTCAAAAAACGATCAAGCCTCTACTACTCTGATGGTCAGCCACTGAGCTTTTGAGAAAGTAGGGACGTCATTGGTGCTCAGTTTGTTCCCAACGACGGCAGCATATAGCCATTGAAAGGTACACAATTTCTTAAGAGGCAAAGTTCAACCAGTCTAGCTGTTGAGATTCCATGAATACGTGTTTCGAGTCCTTTGGAAGTGACTTGCTGAGCTCGCCGTTAATAAATTTACAAACGTTTCTGGTAAGTCTTAAAATAGAAAACATGGATGTACGAGAATCTAAATATACAGTGTTACTTTCTCATGATGGTAAATTGAGCTCAAACCTAATTATTATTGCAAACCCGAATATCGTATTTTTGTTTTTGGGAACGTGAAGGGAATATTAAGTCTGAAGCACTTGGTGACACTGTTATGAAATTGAAATTAAATGCATGAAACAGTATGCTATTTTTTCCCCCACTGACTCTGATGGTAGCAAATCAAGATCAAGTACGAGTTCTTTTGATTTCAATAATGATGTTAAAGAATTTATTTAAAATTAAAATGTCAATTACTGTTGTATCAAGTTCATCTCCTAGCTTCCAAATTTCAAATTTCCAGAGCATCAAGGTAACCCAAGATCATTAAAAGTATCAAGTGTAAAGGAAAGAATAAAAGTCCTCATATAAGCTATCAAGTTAAAGAAACCGACAAAAAGACGATGTAAGAAAGTTAAAAAAGCAAAAAAGAAGAAAACACTTGATAATTATAGAATTCAGCTGATGGAATCTACGACAGTCAATGTGGAAAACGTAGGTAATAATGAATTCAAATCTATATCAAAAATTAAAATCACAAAAAGTGTTTTGATGGATCGATCTACTGTTAAAGTAGAGGCAAAACGAAAGGATAGCAACTTGAAATCATCATATTTTCAAGAAGGTATATTTTATAAAACTGAGGCAATCGATAATGAATACATACTATAGAATTCAGTTGATTGGTTTAATTACATAAAACAGGTCAGCGACAAGTCTCAAAACTCACACAAAGCTCATATAAGGTCTTTGCCTTCTTCCAATATAGACTTCAGCATATCAGATTCTAAATTGGTGACTATTACATCAAAAATCAAATTAAAGCTTACTGTAATGCTGCTAAAAGTTCTTGAAACCATTCCAGTAAATGCTCAATTGTAGATTTGCTAAATTCAAACAAGTCAAATTCTACAGGAAGTCTGGTGAAAGGTGGAAGCAATTTGACCAATAAAAAAAACCCTCTCCTTCAAGCCAACATGGTTGACGCAACACACCAACATCCAATGGGCGCAGTTCTAGCATTTCGTTCATATTGCAAAACAAAATTTCTGGAAATTGAAACCCATACACCTCCCGAAGTCAAGGTAGGACTTCTTTGCTATCACTTTCAGGAAGTAAGGGATTGTTGCATTCGGAATCACTCTGCAGAAGAATCGTGACAAACCTACCAGGGGAGCCGTAATTCCCGCTAAAACTGGTCGCAAGGAAGCTGCAACTAGTATATAATCCTTTCGAAATCCTAATGCAAGTAGCATCTCCAGTTTGCCTCCCATACCTAATTAAAGTTCTGCTTCAGGGAATTCCAACAAAGGCCAGTCATTCGAAGGGCGCCAACATCCCACCTAGACAGACATGTTGCTGTGTCAAATAACTCCTAAGGTTATATTCTAACCAAACAAAGACTAGTTCAGGAGATGCTTCCCAAACATCCTCCTCCGTCAGCAAGCACGAGAAAAGTTCTAATATAAAACTCCTAGGTTCTGCAGGAATTTGTGGACGGTAAAGTTCCTTTTCGGCAATACTGCACACACTCCATGTGCATGTGTCAAACTTCAGTTCTGCTTCTACCCTACAGTGTTCCACTAACTAAACGTTGCAGACAACGAATGATACATCTCATGACAATATGAAAGAAAGTGAAAAATCCAACTTCTTATTACAATCTCCTCTCTCACATCTCAGAAATGAGGGGTACAATTCAAGTCAACAAAACCGAAGACCTTCTGTATCAACCAAAAATGCTCCACACGTTCCTTTAGATTTTAGTCGAAGTGCTAGAGGTGTCCACAACGAGCGAACAAATTATTAAGCGAACGAAACTCTTCGAAATTTCGGAAGACAAATTAGTTTATCAATTCAGAGGAATTATGGTAATTTGCGCAGCAGTAGAGGGATATGATAGACTTGAAGCCCAAAACCAAAATATTCAGTGGCAAAAAAGATCAGTCAGAGAAAATCTTTAGATAGTCCTAATGCATAGAAACTGGTCTTTGCCATAGTTGAAAGTAAAGCCGAGTCCAGACTTTGGCAAGGCAGTAGCAACAGTTAAGACTTCACTACTCCTCCCAAAAGGTCTAGTTCAGTTGAATCTGTTACTTCCCCTCGACTAAAGAAACAATTAAAAATGGCAAAGAGGTAGAAAATATTAAACAGAATGACCATTCTGAGAAACGGAATTTCAAAATAGATTCAAATAATATAAAACAGCATAGAGATGAATTGATGCACTCAAATCAGAAAAGTAAACCTGTAAGTCGGGCTTCTGTGCGAGATTCTGCAGGATCTGAAATGGGCAACAGGCAGAACAGGAAACTGAGTCTGTATTCAACGTGCCAAAACAAAATCTCCTTCATGGAAGGGTATATGTATAGAAGTCACCAAAAGCATCTCTGTACGACGCCAGTCTCGCTTATTTGCCACACCAATACAAAGCACTAACATCCCTTGCAATAGTCCAGAAACTGGCTTAATTATTCACTTTCCATCCACACGACATCATGTACAAGGCAAGACAAACTTCCGACATGTAATATAAATCCCGCAATATCTAGCAAAGCACCTTTTCATCGATCACCAAAATCACTGTTACCCGTATTTTATCATCATACGTCACCTATGACATCACAAACTATCACCAAACACAGTTGAAACTCTAATCCAGAATCTCTTCGTTTTAGTTATCTTTGTATCATTGATGACGATCTTATGGATGAAGCGATGTGGCAAATTATTGAGACTATATATATATATATATATATATATATATATATATATATATATATATATATATATATATATATAACTATATATATATAATATCCTTTTAGTGTTTTAATGGCGAATAACGCCTGTTTTATTCAACTTAGCGATCCAAAAGTGACATTGGAAAAAAATACACCGTCTTCTTTTTCTGAGCTAATGTTCCTTTAGCTGACCAAAACTTTAACCTGCAGAGTTTAATAAAATTGCAAAATTGCAAACTTTTAATGTCAATTAACAAAAAATACAGAGGACGTTGGTTGCAAGCAAACGTTTGTAAAGAAATAATATTTTAAGACTTGTGTGTATAGAATAGAGTTCATTTTGTTTTAGCCTTGCTTGCAAAATTATCTCAACACTGAACACATCAAAATTTGAATCGCTACAGTACAATCTAACTAGCCGAAGCAGTCACTTGTATTAGGTAATCACTTGCTCTACAGCTTTATTGTTATGGTCACAATGTCTAAGATATCACTAGCACTTGTCAGAATTACCATAAGTAATCAAAGATTAAGGAGGACCATTTAAAGCTCTTATCAGAATTGCTAAAGACAGTACACAAATTCTAGAACGCATTTCATTTCCGCTATGGTCGGATACATACAGGTAAGTTTTCTATATTAATTTAGTCTTTGTGTCCACTTAGTCTTGATATATTTGCCACTTTATTGATTTTCCCAGCATCGGCCTCATTGGAAATTCCTACAGGTATATTTGCATTACAACTAAAAATATAGTGTCCACATGGTGAGTATCATTTACGCTTCAGTACAATCGACGTCCATGGTTTATGTGTACTATAGAAAAATTCAATTAGTGTGAAGATTCCATTGCATTTGGATGTGTTTTCTATATATAGTTTAGTCATAGTGTTCCCTTGGTAGCTACAATTAGCCACGCTTCCGATATTTTACTTGCATATGTAGTCAATATGCTTGTCCTACAGGTAAAGTTTTTTAGAATTTATATTTTAACGTCCACTTAGTAAGTATTAGTAACAACATTCCAATACTCTACCGATAATCGCGGCAACGTGGCCATGTTACAGGTCGACGTTGTAGTGTGTGTAGCTCAGTGCATACACTGGGTAAAGGACACATGCCGCTCTACACATGTATATTGTCTGCAAGACCAAGTATACGCTCTGTAAACAGTATAATCATGGTACTGAAAACCACAATACACATGTTACTTGCCCCATTTGCCAGTCTAAAATTGATATTTAACATGCATATTACAGATAGAAAGTCAATGGTCTGTAGTATATGTGCACATAAAGATACGTCGCAGAAGCGCACCTTGAGTGATGAAGGCAAGATCAGTTTGCATCCTGTTGTCACTCATGTGAATGACTGGTTTCTCCATGAGTACTCCACACAGTTCATTAACCACAAAATGATCCAAGCTATCACAGTCAGCAATAGTTATGTCTCTTCCATCACCATTGCATCATGATAAACCTTTCTTGGCAGAACTAGTTGGCTGTTTATCACAGGGGAGCGAGACCAAATTGTATTTATCCCTTTCCATTGAAACAAAACAAACCACATCAGTAACTATATCGCACCTTATATGTTCGGATCATCTACAAGGATCAATGGATCAAATATTCTGTTTCTCGTCCCTACTTAATGAACTGGACAACGTAATGCCAGTTTCGACTGTCTTGTTTTGTCACGACCGGACTCGACCGCATGGCTCTGATCACAACGAGTCATACCACAGGCGATCGTCTATTGTCAACACCAGATAAACGATCTTTCAACCATATTTATAACGACACTCTCGTGAATCAGCCTAACCTGCATAGTGCCATAAGGCTCTGCAATGATGCCCATCTTAATGTCTCGGTACCCAGGCGATGTAGCATCACTTTGTCAGGACTAATCAGCAGAACAAACAAGCGGCATAGGCCTTGATTTACTGGCTCATTATATAACAGCAGATCTCGGTCTATGTCGCTTGTAGTTCAAACAAATTTATAAGCAAGAATGTACGGTATTTATTCTTAAGTTTTCTCTGCGTGAAAGTCTTGTTATATATCTTTCGCACATACTGTATTTGATGTAAGAATAAGGACACGGACCTCTTTTTTGTGAAAACGTGCATCATGATTGCAACTTATAAAATTAATGTGTCTCAACCCAGCATCCCATATGAGATAAAGGTAGCTACTAAAACTCTGCCTGAAACATGATGATTTTCTCTGGACCTACTACCACACATATGCATAGCGTTACCATTTTATTTGCTAGGTGAAATCAATCGCAAAAATTTAAATTGCATGTATTTTGGTAGCACTGCATATTTTATGGTCAGCTGCATTCAAGACTGTGCTGTCTCACATCTGAGGCCACGCACTATCAAACTTACGTTTCATTAATATGCTAACATTGTCTAACTCGTAAGAGTGTGGAGCAACTGAATCAGTAATAAGATTCACACGACGGAGCTGACACTTCCGTGATTACCCACTTTAATGACAACCAACCCCATCCCATCCACAACATGTTAATATACTCAAAATGTGCATTTTTCAACATGTAAAACACCTATAGTAAATACAATCAGTGATATTTCATGTGAAAGGCATTGAAAATTGCATTCCAGACATTATTTTAAGCGGACGAAATCACTTTGAATATTTGTCAAACACATACGAACATAGCTAAGAGAAATTGGCTGGTCACTCATGTGGGCCAAATCTTAATCTTAAACTTAACTAACCCAAACATGCGTCTGCACTAGAATGGTCACCACATATATAGAGCATGAAATCATGACCTCCCGATAAATAATAGGGGTGAATACTATCAGCTATTGCAATATAAATAATTGTACTACAATACGTATAACCACATATTGCAATATCAATGATTGTATTACAATATGTATAAACATATATGGCGAACCTCAGGAGCCCGTAACCATAAACTTCATTGACAAAAATGCAAAATACTACATAAAAGACCAACAAAGATAATCACTGGACATAAAATTTCTTCCTTCATCTTAAAAATTGGAAACAATATTTCATAAAGTCTGCAGGAATAATTGTATGCTACATGTTCCTATTTTGACTACAATATCTAAATAGTACGCTTTTGCACTTGATGACCCTTGACCCTGGTGACCTTAAAATTACTTTCCAATCGTAATGCTGCAGTATGAAACATGCATATCTGGGAGATTCAGTGGTGTAGGTTTCAGTTGCCAATTCTTCACTGCAATTGAGAAAAACTGACATTGATTTAGATACATATATAAGAAATGCACGTTCTTCGTGTTTCATGAGATTTAAATTTTGAGCTAGACTGTTCATAAACTACAAGAGATTTTAGGATGTGATAGTCTATTGTTCAATTTTAACGTTCTGTCCATGTGTTACCACAAGTTAATTATCACTACTTCTCCTAGACTACTCTGGAGGATTGCCATGAAATTTTACACATGCCTTAATTTCAATATGTAGCTTTTAAAATGGTGACAATGGTGCAACTCAGATATCCAATATGGCGGCCATATTGGTCATTTCACAAAATCTAGTTAATTCTCCTGAATGGATGGTCACATCAGCATTGGGTTTTCAAGATAACATTTATAATGTAAGATAGTCAAGTAAAAGAAATAAAACTCTGAGAAACCTGCCCTGATCCACGTATAAATGCACATTAACGTAGCACTGCAAAGTTTTCAGCTATGGGCATGGTCGTGGTTCTATAAAGACTGTTGAATCCTACAGTTAGTAATCATAACTATATTCAGAGAGAGAGAGAGAGAGAGACAGACAGACAGACAGACAGACAGAAAGACAGACAGACCACAGCTGAGTCAAAAGAGACTGACGTTTCTAGCATGTACATATTCGTGATGGGGACACAGTTTATGACATGTACTTACTATAACGATCTAGCTTTCACCTCAGGGTCACCCAATTTAGAATATTGAGCTCACCTGGCCGTAAGGCCAAATGAGTTTATGGTATGGTTCTTTGTCATCCTGAAGCCATCAACAATGGATATGCTGAGTTTCTCAAAACCGATGACCAGTTTTATTCAAACCTTACGCAGCATATTCGCATAAAGCAATTTCAGGTTCATACGAATGATACTGATCTATCATCAAATATGACCACGATAAAAAATAGAAATGACTTCTCAAACACCGTGAACATAATTTTATCAAGTTTGTTGGAAAGTATCTAGCTATGCAAATCGGCAAATATTTACTGGTTCTGTTCTGCCATACAATACTTTCATCGTTGCTAATAATAGATCTCGCACCTTTTACCCAACAAAAATTTCTGTTTTGAACTTCTAGAAGGTCCAAAAACCAGTTTGAAGAAACACAGCAAACACTATCATGCAATATTGACTTTCCTGGTTTTGAACAAATAATGTAGACCCACCCTCAAATATGTTCATTACCTAAAATGTTTTATTCATCTTCTTAAAAATTCGATACAATTTGATCAGTTTGTACAGAAAGCATTTTGGAATGAATAACGTACAATTTTGTACCATTGGAACTGATCAACAACCAGAATGGCCACCATTACCAAACATGCTAAAATTTTTAACTGATTTATTCTCCAAACTACTGAATATATTTTGAAAAAGTCTTGACAAAACAATCCTTGCATGAAAATCTTTCACAAATTTGCTTAGAAGAATTAGAATAAATTTGACAGAAAGTATTACAGTATTAAGAGTTTTCAAATTTAGACAAACGATATACATTTGCTATCAAGTATTAGTATCATTGCTAAAAATAAAAATTCTTTTATATGACTTCTCAAAACCCTTCCCAACAGCATATGACCAAATTGAGTAGAAAACATTATGGCATGTTAAATTGTAAGTTGCGCAAACAATGTAAATCTGCAGTCAAATGTGACTGCAGTAATTAAATATAGACATTGCTTAGAAACTTAAAAATAGTTGCTTAACAGAATGTAATCAACTTAGATACAATCCTGGCTGGAATGCTGTTCCGATTTATTAAAATGATATAATTGTGCCCTACAATGTTGCAGCCACTAGTTTAGACAGAGAAAATTCTAAACTTTATTTTGAAAGAAAGACAGATGATGTTTCTTGCCATAGGAGCTATTTAACATAAACACTCGGTACTAGTGTGTGAACAAATATAGATGAAATTAAACTAGAAAAGCTTTGTCGCAGTTGTTTTTCATATGATATACAGTCAACAGCATTGCCGAAACTTTCGTTTTACTACTGTAAAATGGTAATGCCCACCTACCACCTAAATGGCCACTATCACTAAATATAGAAATACCTTTTAATGACTTGTTCTCCAACACCTGCTAGGTAGAATTTGACCAAACTGGGCAAAACAAATCCTGGCATTTTATTACTTTATGTTACGTCTTTAACAGAGTGTATCTAACCCAATTGCTGTTGCATTGTGGCCGTTAAGCAGATGTCCGCCAGGTGAGCAATGTTAGGTTCACATGGGTCCTATTGTTTGACCATACATTGCAGATATGGCATCAAATACAGTATAGATATGTTACATTTGTCCAATCAGGTAGTTAGTAAATTATGTTATTTACATGTTTCATATTGATTGTTCAAAATGCTATGTTATTAGTTTGCTTACCATGGTTAGCCAATGACAGCCCATACTTCATAAGAAGCCCAACCACCTGATTGTACAATTCTGGCAAATGTTTAAACAAAAATATGTATTTATTTATAAACCATCCTCCTGCTTCTTTTTAAAACAATATTTGGTTCTGATTCCTGCTTGATGAAAGAAGAAATATAAATATATGCTAATGTTTCCATCATCATTTTCATTGTTTAACATTTACCTACTATATATAAAACAGTACTCTCGGAGAAGTGTACAGTCATGAATCTTTGTGCAAAGTAGGATATATGTCTTCTATCATATAACTAATATATAGTAGAAATATCACATTTAATAATAATTTCCATTGATATATGTATAGTGGTTTATACAAGGCTATAACCTTCACAAGGCTTTATGGATTTGTACAGATGTCATTATGTCCCATAATATAAGCCTTGTCGTGTCACCCTAAGCTAAAGGATATATTGATAGACTGGGTCTTGTACATGATTGTATGGTTTACTGTAAAACTGACTATAACTTTACTTTGACTCCAATTAAACACTGTGTGCATAGACATGATATATGAATATATTGTGGAACATAAATAGAATTTACACATCTTTATAAATTTATTCTGTACATAAAACAATAGCGTACCCAAGAAAATTGATATAGCTTCATCACATGAATATTTAAGACTGAGGTATCCTCATACTTATAAACGTAATAAATAACATTAATTTCTAAAAACTTATAGAGACTTCCATGTGTACATTTGTAATCATGTCCAATATGTGTCATTTACCGTTTGTCAAGTCTGTAATATGAAACACATCATCTGAACCCATGCATTATTATCTTTAATTTTAAAACACGACATGAAAAAAGATATTCATTTTCATATTGTCTCCATCTCTCTCCCTCTATCTATGCTAGGGAGTTTCAATAACAGATAATCCATTGACATTGGCTATTTTAAATAAAGATATTAAACTCCTCCATCCCTCTATCCATGTACACAGTTCATGCTACTTTGAAAGGAGCTATTCTGTGGGAAAACTAAATGATGTCTGCAGTTTTTCCATCGCAGCATACAGTTGTCACTTATTTGTACCTTTTTGGAAATTGTATGATTTGGAACTATTCATCATTATCAATTCTTCTGAGTTATTGCCAATGTTAGATTTTTATTCAACAAGTTGACATTTTTTCAAACACTAAGGATTTAATTTTGCTAATTTCCTTTAAATCGTTTTAAAAAATGACAGACAAACTGAAAACCCCACTTTCATCACTTTACCTACTGTGATGAAAGAAATCATAACGGCAATGGCATGGTCTTCATTGCAGGGTAGAATAATGTTAAGGAAAGAATCAAAAGGTGAGAAACTAAAATCTGTACAATACCACAAGTAATTAACAGCATGCCAGGAATATACAAGTCTAAAGTCATGTGATGTACGTCCATAAACCGAGCATTACTTTATGTCACTGTCTCACCCGTGTAAGCTTAGTGGCGCATGGGTATAAATTTGACAGCTGCAGATATCAGTGTTAGAGTTTCTGTGCAAGATTTTGCAATTCACAGATGCGATGGAAACCGTTGCATAGATACAGGCAAGGCAATGGGTTCTGTAGAACAATCGTTTTGTTTTTCATTGCTGGTCATAGTAACAGGAACAGTAGAACAATAGCATCAAAGGAGAAGATAACATTTTCCCCACATTTATTACGAGTGTTACGAAACATTTGATGTTTGCCATGTTCTGTTACATGCAAAATATGAAGAATGTTGTGATGCTCTTTTATTTACTAGATATTAAGGTGGAAATATTCGGTATAATTATCACTTATAATAATAATTTCTTTGATAAAAGTATAGTGGTGAATAGACGGTTAAGAGCTCTATAGGGCTGTATTGATATACCATTAAATCCCATGGTATAAGCCTTGTTTTGTCACCACAGACTAAAAGTTATGGAGTAAGACTGGGTCTTATACTCAGGAGTTTTGGGTTTGTTGTACAAATTATTATACCTTGACTTTGTACATAGTCATGATATAGAATTATATTATGGAATATACATAGCTTTTATAAATCATTATAAATGTATTATTGTGTACATAACAAAATATTGTTCACCCAAGAAAATGGTTATAGCTTCATCACATGAATGTTCAAGATTCAAACCTCATATTTATAAATGTAATAAATGATATTATTGTATAAAATCATGTTGGTTTATCAGACCTGTAAAGACGTTCATGTATAGATTTGTAAACATGTCAAATATGCGTTATATCTGTACTAATTTTTGTCAAAATCTGTATTTTGACATACATAATCTGAAACTATGCAGTATTTTCTTCATTTATTTTTAGAACATGCCATGATAACATTATATTCATTTTAAAGTTCTCTACATCAAGCTATATCTCTCCATATATCTTTCCATTGAAGTTTCAATAAGGGCTAATCACTGGAGACAAACTAATTTAAGAAAGGCTATAACAGCCATCTATCTATCTATCTATCTATCGATCTATCTATCTATCTATCGATCGATCTATCTATCTGTCTATCTACCTATCTATCTATCTATCTATCTATCTATCTATCTACCTACCTACCTACCAATATATCTATCCATCTATATATCTATCTGTCATTCGATCTATCTATCTATCTATCTATCCATCTGTCTGTCTATCATCTCCATCTGCACTGTGCATGCTACTTTGAAGAGAGATAGTCCATGGAAAATATTATGTATTTTTTAAACAGAGCAACAGTCTGGAGTTCTTTTCATATAAGCTAACAGTTGTGAAACTTTCCAGTCAGCATATATTTTAAGCAATGTCCGATGAAAATGCACACATGATATGCAAGTAATTTTGTTTTTTTAAAAACATCACTTTACAGTTTTTTCACAAGAACATCTTTACCCTCAACTGCTATTATGTAAAGCATCATAATGTCACTAGAAAGAAATACGGGAGATTAGTACGGTTCGTTTCTATCTCTTTTGATACCTTATAGGATGGTCTTTCAACTGTTATCCATCAATCCATTAGCACAAGTTTGTTATTGCTTCTCCTAATAAACTATTAAAGGTATGGTATTAACCTTTACACACACACACACACACACACACACACACACACACACACACACGCACACACACACACACACACACACACACACATTAATTCCATGATGTGGTTGGTTCTAAATGTAAATTGTGCTGCTAGGACATGCGATATAACCTTCACAGTGGCCATCTTGAAAATCTTGTTTCTATGCCTCCTACATGAATAGTTGTATCAACATTGGGTTTTCACTTAAAAAAAAAAGATAATATGATTTTTTCGTAGACTTAAATAAAAATGGTCTGACAGCCAGTGTGACTACCATGGCAGCAATCTTATAAATGCTATCACAACTCCTCCTGAACAGGAAGGCATACTGACATGGAGTTTTAACAGAAAGACTTCTAATGATGACCAGTTGGTCTTAAATGAAAATGATGCTATCTTGAGAATATTGTCACTAGTTTACTTGAATGAATGGATGTATCTACGTGATATTTTCACTACAAGACTTCGTATAATATCTTGCTGGACCTGAAAGAAAGTGATGATGATCTGACATCCAATGTGGTCACCCCATCAGCCATATTGAAAATTGTACTGTTGATACTAATCCTGAATGGACAGTTATATCAGCATGGGGTTTTCACAGAAAGACTTATAATGATGTATAGTTGGTCATCAATGATGCTGTTGCCTATCTGAGGTCCAATATGAACAATCCATATCTCTACTCCCCCGAAAGAAATGTCATATTATCTTGGTGTTTTCACCATTAGACTGCCTATTATGTCCTTTTAGACCACAATGCAAATGGTTACGATCTATTGACTAGTATGACTGCCACAGTGACCAGCTTGAAACTTTAATCATTATTTCTCCTGAATGAATCGTCAAATCAGCAAAAGAGTTT
Source organism: Megalonaias nervosa (assembly GCA_016617855.1). Lineage (NCBI taxonomy): Eukaryota > Metazoa > Mollusca > Bivalvia > Unionida > Unionidae > Megalonaias > Megalonaias nervosa. Next base: position 22,925 of record JAECUM010012368.1, on the reverse strand, counting down.
CAAAAAAATTTCTTGTAATGTTTTGGTGATCCTACATTAAAATGGAAAAATTGTGCTTATCTGATGTTCAGTATGTGACCATCTTGGAAACGTTTTCTCCACTTCTCTTCAGGACAAAGCTATTTTGAAATCGTTTACCCATCAGAAGAAAGTGTATGGTGTCTAGTTGCTCACAGTTTGAAAATCTTATTATCACTGACGAATATCACAAAACTGTACTAACAGTCAGCAGCTAAAATGAAGAAATGGTCTATCTTGCATTCTTTTGGACACAACCGAGCATCGGTCCCTTAGAAGGGAGTCCTGTTGATCTTTTAAGGTATAAAGTTTGATCTTAAATTAGCTGAGTATACCATTTGAATAATTTTCTGAGACGTCTCGGAAAAATAGAAATAATAGGCAATTTCCTCAAACTGATCTATATTCTGTGCACTCTTCATATCGATTAAGAGAGGGCAAGATCAATAAGTGTTGATTTTCCCAGAAAGAGTCAGGTAAGTGAAACTGGTTTAAGGGTTCTTTCAATACGTAATAGTTGCCATCTTTGTGCAGTACAAGTATATTTCTCATATATTGATCTGTCCTGCTGGTAAAATTCTCAAAAATTTCTGTTGAGCTTTACTATGTCACGTATGATTCTGGAAATTTAACAGAATCTGAAAAATTGTTATATGATAAGGATGTAAGTAGTTTATGTTTTTTTTAAGATAAATCATTTTAAGACGTTTTATGTTATCATCCTGAACAACGTTTCTAGCTGGTACATTTCTGTCTGTCGTATTGTAAAAAACTTATTTCTGAAGAAAAAAAAATAACTCGCGAATTAATTGTAACAATTCTTTTTGAAGTCCTTTTCTTCAAGAATAAATAAAAATGGGATCTAACAAATCATGTGACCCTTTCCACAGGGGCTTCCATAAAGTTAAGTATAGGCTAGCATAAGTTTACTTTAGACTAGTGGGAAATATGTATTAATGATGTGCAGATATACTTTGTATTAAATGAGACCGCTCGGTGACCTAGTGGTTAGAGCTTCCGCCTCAGATACAGGAGGTTGCGAGTCATACCAAAGACTTATAAAAACGGTACAAAGAGCTGCCTCGCTAAGCGCTCAGGAATAAGAGTTTAGTGTTAGGACTGGTCGGCTTGGTGTCAGAATAATGTGACTGGGTGGGACTTGATGCCACATGTCTGCGTCAAGATACCCAGGTGATAAACAATACTAAACACTGACACGCTGCAGAGATATGATCGCAGAGATATGATCGCACACAGACACGTATGCTCCCAGGACTGGTTAATTTAAGCGAGGTTAAAGTTTGAGGGGGGATTCAATGGGACTACCTTCTAAATTAGATTTGTCATACTCACTCTGGCAGGGCCGACCTATGTTATTCTACACTAGGTGCTGAGTTGTTGGTGTCAAATACGTAAAGTTTAAATGTTACATATATAGTATTAATTGAAATTCAACTATATTAATCTCACTATATGTCATGTACCAAAGAATAAAGTCCCTGATGTTACATCCGACTCAAGTTTCAGTCAATCCGCTGTCAATTGGCTCTTGATGCAGCTGTTTGAGAGTTTCTAGTATTAAACCAATAACAATCGCTGTGAGATACAGAAATGTGTGACGTAATGGGCCTAAGTTATTCCTTAGACAAGACCACAGAAATGTGCTGTATAACCTTTGCATAACACCGCTATAGCATTAGACTGCAGAATCGTGTTTCCTTTTACCAAATGCCTCAGATTGTCTGCTATGTTTGACATATTTTTTTGTGCAGTTTTGATAATTAGCAAACACTCTAATTTTCTTGATATTACAACAGAAAATATCGATCATCCATTGAAACAATGCAATTTATTGTTGGTTCATAATTTTAAAATTCTTGTAATGAATTGGATAATTCTACAAACTGAGTTCTTTAAATAATGAAAATAAATGAAATTATTTCAGACTGAAAGGTACGAGATTGCAATGGTTTACATTCATATATTACATGTTAGATTCTTGAATAATTGAATCATTTTATATTCTTGAATCAATGAATCAGTGAAATGCCAGAAAAGATGTATGGTATATAATGATAATGAAAACGCTGCTATCATAGTGATTGAGATGTGCAAGTATCTATTGATAAACCAAGATCATGTAAGGTCTGGTCAAATAATGCAATTCCTTGCAATTTTGGACCAAATTTCAGGTTCGATTATTCATGCGGTACAAAGTACAGACAATACTGAGTTCTATAAACAAAGTTTCCAAAAATACATGCAATATCACATTTCTTTAAGCTCAGAAATTATAACATTAAATTGTCTACAATAATCTACTCTATTTTGATACACCTGGTTTCATTCAGATACTTCATTAGCATGCTATGGAAATGGCAAAGGATGTTCCGATTGGATTTTATCCATGTTATCACATACATGTAATCCTATGTTATAATGTGTAAGAAAAGTAAGATTCAGCAATAAGTTCAGACGTATTTATAACATCATTGTACATACTGCTTTTATGTAAAATAGAGCACAGATTGCAAGAAGCACTTGTGGTCTAATTATGAATGCAGTTTGGGATACTTTAATAAAATCCCCTATTTGTGAATGCAGCTTTTCTTTAAAACCACTGCTATGGCAAGAGATAAGGTTTTATTTGTGCAGATTGAAAAGAAAATTAGGTTTAGAGAACATAAAAATTTTAAGTTTGAGGTTAACATATTGTGTCAATTTATCAACATTCATTCTACTGAACAATCATTCACAATTGGCTGAAAATGAAAAGACAGTCTTAGACATGCACTTATATAGTATGATTCCAAGCCTGATTTATTTTCTAATTTTCAAGTTGTATATTATTCTAACAGAGACATAATTTGCAATACAACTGCAGCAGATGAAAGAATATTGATTTATGTCAAGTAAGTCTAGTACACATAACCTGCTAAAGAGGGGTTATTTGATAGAAGCGAATGAAAGTATATATTACATCTAGTTGGGGAAACTAATGAAGTTTTTCACCCCAAGATAAAAGGTATCTATTATTCACTTAGAAAAAGCAAATTGTCTTTTCAATTTATGCTGAAACATATTGCCTTGCAATATGTACAACAGATTGATGATTCTTTCTCTATCTCTTACAATAATGTCAGCACTTCATTGTTTATATCCTGCTGTGGGGTATTTTTGTGAGTGGTCCACATATAAAATATCGGTAGCAATACTTCTTCCCAATTCAGGTTAAAAAGAAACACATTAAAAATATATTGAAGAAGAATGTATTTGCACATACATGGGTTTGAATTCAGTTTGTCTGCATGTGAGGCAGCCATACGTATCACCTGACAAACCATCTAAAGATGCCTTCCAAATTTAGTGGTTATCATGTTATCGACTCAACAGTTAGCAAATATATTTTCTATTTCACACCAGAGAATTTTAGAAACATTTTTTTCTGTTGCAAAATCCAGTAATTCATTGCCTAGCACTGTCAGTTTTTTTAATAGTTCGTTTTCCAGAAACAATTGATATCTAAGATATGATTATATTGCTGTGAAGTATATTTAAATCTTTTTGATTCTTTTTTTAAATTTTATATCTTTCTCGTTAATACTGAAATAGAAACACTGTTAGTTAAGTTGAAGTTAATTACAAATAAATTCAATCATTTTGAAGAATTTTTAAAAATGTATGTGCTTTGAAATGGAACTTGCCCTCACATTCTTCTGTATATATTGACTTAAATTTGACTATGATTTAAATTTTGAAAATTTCATTTAGTTGTAGCGAACAACTAATGTGAAGATTTTCAAATAACAAAATGGCCTGTTTCTTTCCAGGTTAATTTGACATTTCAAAATCTTTTTACTTTGTAGGCACTTAAATATAGCTTTATACCTTCATGCTTGAGATTTTCTATATCATAATCCAGGGGAGTAACATAAATATAACGTCTCTATATCATTTTGACGTCATTTACCATAATGCCAGTTTGTGTGCAATGTGTACCTTTCTATGAATAGCATGGACCCCGATATGATATCATATTATGCCTGACAGACCCAGTGTATTCATGTCCATAGAAAATAACATTTTTTATTAGGCCCCGGGTGATCTGGATGTCTAATCCACTCACCCTTACCCTAAATGCCATCACACCTCTGTCCAAGATAACAACTGAAATTATAATGACTATAGCCGTGAAGTATTTGTGAAATGTTCATGTACAAATGTAATAATCTTACAACTAAAAAAGCTCGAACATTTTTTTCATCCTTTAAAACACACAACAGATAAATGAGTTCAGATCTTCTGTTCAGTTATCAAATGGCTAACTTGAAAAGACTATAGTCTATCTAGTAGCATGGCGTTATATGACATAGGTCTTATATCTGTAAAATGTGGAATAAATACTGGAACATCCAACATATAAAACAATTCCATCAGATATTACAGATAGCAAAAAAAGAATGCAAATTAATATTTCACATAGTTCTACAATTGAAGATTGCTCCTGCAGAGATTATTCGTGTATGTCTTACTGATTGTACATTCAATACCTGGTTTAGTTGGGAAGTGCCTACTTTACTACTAATATACTTTCATTAGAGGATTTTCCTTGGTCAGGAAGCCATCTGTAAAGTGGACAGCTTCCTATCAAAACGTTTGTTGTGTTGCGAAATGACTGGCTGCGTTGGCTCTACTAGTCCCCTGGCTATGGCGCAGTCTATGGTCAAATAGCTTTAGGTAATCGGCTTCTCATTACAAGCACTTTGTTCATACAGCAATGAACGAACCAAACTCAGTATTTAAAAAACTTAAGACCTAAATAAACCATTCTCGGGGTAACGTTGTATGCGGAAACGAAAACCAAACACATTTTGTTTTAGGTACAATGCATGAACATCAAGTACACACAATTCAACGATAATCAGTGACTAGTTGACTTTTCAATATTATGTTCATACTTCTAATGACCTCATCTAAATAGTTCATTAAAGATTACAGAAACGGTAATGAATGAATAGATTATATATCGATTTTGCCTTGTTTTCTATATAAGCTTTCTGATAATATTATGCATCATGGGTCATTTTCCTCCGACACAGGTAGGAGAGAATTTATAAATCGGTAAAAACTGCGTTAACTTAAAGAGAAGGAAAAAAACTCACACTTGTACGCTCTTATAAATTTCATGCATATATCTACAGACCAAACATAAGTTTATGGTTTTATCAGATGGTAGGGTGGCAAAACTGACCATTAAACTTTTGAAGTTAAATCAAGTTTAACCCAATTTTAACTCATTACCTTGGCACGAATTCAGGGTTATATTCCTCATTGACTTGAGACCAGGTGAAATGGCAAGAACAGATACCTTAATCCAGGTTACTTTAAAAAGAACTTAGTCAGAGGAGAGATTTGAACTGCATGTATTGTATCCAAATCCTGACGCTTTATCCACCATGACTTCTATAATACTTATCATCTAGATATACACCTTCAAAACATAGTACGCCCAAATAAATCGCCAGTTTTAATAAATCCCATCAGCTTTATTGTATGTTTAATTTGATACAAAATGGTTCCATATCAACTAATCCGTATTCCTGAAGAGCATAAACCCGTTGCTTTAAATGTTGGCGCAGTCCTTGTATTAATTTGTGTCCGTCCAACCCAGTGTGGATATTAACCACTAATTAAACGCGTAACAATCCCACTGTGAATACCTGTTCCATGTTACTTCAAGGCAGATCAATTACACAGCTGATACCTTGAGCCATTGGCAGCCCAAAGTTTATCTTAAGTAGCTTTCGTGCACCAATTTTGAATTCATTTTGTTGCCCGACCCAAAGACCACGATGAAGGCGAAGGACCATAAATATATTTATATGAACATTATTTTCACTTAAGTTGCAATTTATTTACAGTAGGCTACAAGTTTTAAAAGTTTTATGAACATGTTTGTACTTTTGCCATAATCATTAAAAGTCATGCAATTTAGTTTAAAAAATTTAACAAATATAAAACTAGTAAGACATAGTTAGTTTTAATTCTGCTTCTTTATGCTTAAATTGTTAGCACCGTTGTTCATTTTACGTATTTATACATTCCGCACATTAAGCTGTATTGAAATGATAGGACCCTGTCAATCAAGTTGACCACCAATGTCACACTCTCACTATACATTAATCACCCACATACTGAAACACTATTCTAACAAAATCACAAAATTTCAAAGAAAAGATACAAATGGGTTGCTGTTCTCTATGTTATTTGTGTTTATGGCTGTTTAATATGAAATTATATATCCCACAGTCATCTATTACTGCTCTTTGGTCTTAAACCAAGTAACAGAAAAGAGTGAAAATTCACAAGTTTTGTAAAATTCAACAAATAATTTATTTCCTTAGAATAAAAAGTGAGAATTTAGAATAATGCGAGTAATGGGAATTGAGTCTCAAATAGTCTAAAACGACCTCTCACCAGTCCTAATGAATAAAGTTCTAATTAAATTCCACTGGTGTTAGAAATAGGATTCAGCGCTAAAAGTGTTGATTTGCCTGTTGAATTGAATGTATCAATGTACCACTGGTCTGAATTGTGGTGATGTACTAACAGTTTCTAATTAATCGCAATAATATAATAAAAGATTTTCTTGCCTGAATTCACGATTAATCCAATATAATGTTTCTGTCGAGGATTATTATTGAGCACTTTGTAATTCCAGAGACTAATAATTTGAATAAATAATTCCACCAAAATCGATAACTGAACACAAAAATATAAGTAATTTTGCTTTTGACGTTATCGCAAAAATGAATAATGTTTCAGGCAAACAAGACTGCATAAAAGGCTACTACTCAAACGTAAAGCCAGGGTTTAAGTCCAAACTTAATTTCTAGAAAATTCTAAGTTGTAAAAAGATAAAATATGTTGCTACAGTTATAATAAAGAACATGGAAAACATCAGATACAACATGATATTTGTGGGGACTTCCAATATCCTAGACCCAGACCCAATAAACATGCTTAGCTTTACTGATATTGATCCTAATATTTAACACAAATTCCTGGAGAAATACTATGTATTATTTCTAAACGAAATAAAAATAACATCAGTGTCCCATAACAGGTACACAATAAACTTAATTTTGGACAAGGTCAGGGACAAAATACAATTACACATAGCCTATAATGATGGAGATAACTAACAATAAAAATTAAATATACATAGCACATTTTCGATAGAATCCACAAAAGAAGGTGGTTAAAGGATATGAGAACGACCTATTTCAGGGAACTTCTCTGTATGATTATAAATTGTATGACTAATTCTGGAAAGATTACGTTTGCACTAGGTCCGCTAGAAAGAGATTACTGTCGATTTCAATTTATTTCTAGTACTTTGAGAATTTTTTCTCATCTACACATATATTCACTTTAGCTATCTTTCTAAAATCTTCCATCTGCTTGCCAAATACAGAATTGTTCATCAGTTTGAAGAAGTTCGTTTCGAACTCATTGCTAGCTTTTAAATATACTTAAACTTGGCCCTTGATCAAATGGGATCACTACATGTATCTCATCAGCCACATCCCTAAATGAAGACACAAAAATTAACAGTAGTAAACAGCATATCTTTTCTAATTGCATAGAATATACAACAGCATGGGGATCGATGGTTTCTTGAACATTCCGTTATCATCTTTTTCTTCTGTAGCGGCGACAATTCCTCGTTGTTGGATGCAAATCTTTCTGGATTTAATGCATAGTCTCTCAAACAGTCAAAGTCAACTTCCAGGATCATCCCAAAAGAGCATGGGGAGCACGGATCCGTGTTCGCGTCGCGCTTCCTGTCAGTACATAGCCAAGGCTCCGCCCGAGGCTGGGGAAGCAAAGGCTCCAAGTTGCAAACCGAATTCAGCAATGAAGTGCGGTACGTGCCACCACTAAGAGCAGCCCTCGACGTGGCAATGTCCACTGACTTTCAAGAAATTGGACCGGCTTTACGAGTTTTACAACTTATCGTCGAGCGTCTCTTATCAGCCAAACAAACCATCACCAACATTATAGCCCACTGTCATAATGTTGACATAATCTGTCTGCAGGAGATTCACGTAGCAGACCAGGTAACAGGACGATACACAATTGGAGGCTCTGAAATTATTACAGCAGCACCAGACTCCAAATTCGGCCGTGCTACCTATGCACGCTGAGACATTATTCATGCCTCTCCAGTTTCCTCTACCAGATTCTGCGATGTTGTTCAGGTTGCAGGGTACAAAATTGCTAATGTCTACAAAACCGCCCAGTGCCCACTTGGACAACAATATGCTTCCAACTCTCGAGCACCCAGCCGTCAATAATGGCGACTTCAACAGCCATCATACTGACTGAGGCTTCCCACACCCCGATGAAGACGGGGAACACTTGGTAGAGTGGGCAATGAACAATGACATCCTTCTGACCCACGACTCAAAGCAACGTGGGACCTTTCATTCTGCAAGATGGCAAAAGGACTACTCACTGGATCTCTGCTGGATCAGCTCCATTGCTGACCATCCCCAGCCAGTAAGCCAAACTGTTCTAAACAACTTCCCACACAGTCAGCATAGATCAATACTTATCCATATTGGACTTCAGCTGCTGGCTATACACAGCTCTTCACAGGGGCGTTGGAACGTTCGCAAAGCAGTTTGGACAAAGTACACTGACATACTGTGGCGTAGCATACTCAATATACCATCTTGCTGGATCCCAATCAAGGAATCCTACCACCGCTTCCAAATGTGCCATATTCAAGGCAAACACTCAGTCTGTCCCTCGTGGTCGTCGTCCAGACTATACACCGTTTGTGTGAAGAATGTCAGGGTCCTCTTTAGGAGTATGAAGCATCTGGAGACCCAGACATAGCAGATCACCTGATCTAATCCCTGGATACTGCCAGGCGCACTCGCTGGGAGGAAACTACAGATCACTCAACTTTACACGCTCCAGTCGGAAAAGCTGGAGCTTGATTCGAAGACGTGGCACCACTCAGCAACCGCCAGTTCAAGCTCATCCTGTTGTCAAACCAAATGCTGTAGCTAGCCACTTATTACAAGTGGCATAACCACCCCTGGAGAAACAGCACCGGCGTCAATTACGAGGTGAGTGGCTACAATATTGCCGTCGGAAATCAGATGAAATGGATCAAAATACTACAGAGGCATTTACAACAACAGAACTTGAAAAGGAGCTATGCAGCATAAAATCAGGTAAAGCAGCAGGATATGACAACATCCTGCCTGAGTTCCTGAAGCATCTTGGCCCGAAAACAAAGGAACGGCTCGCCGCTTTTTACACCCGGGTTGTTAGGGAAAAGTGCATGCTGATTTTGTGGCCCCAGGCAAAGATTATTGCGATCCCAAGGTACTGGAGCGACTGATTCTCCAAAGAATTGGTCCAGGCTTACAGAATATCATAACTGTTGAGCAGGCAGGCTTTATGCATGGCCGTAGCACTTGCGATCAAGACCTTGCCCTGACAACGTTTGTTGAAAACGGTGTTCAGAGGAACCTTAAAACTAGAATTGTTTTCCTTCATCTAACATGGGCATATGACACCGTCTGGCATGCAGGGCTGTTGTTGAAAATATCAAGAGCATTGCCGCGCCGAATAGTTGAGGCTATCGAACTATCCCTTCGCGACAGGCATTTCAGAGTGCACATTAGAGAAATCTGCAGTTTGTGGAGGCGTCAGACTAACGGACTCCCACAAGGGTCTGTTCTTTCGCCAAGTTTATTCAATGTCTATATCAATGACCTACCTGTAACACAGTAGCGCCATAATTTCATGTATGCAGATGACATTGCTCTCGGGATCCAAAGTCGCTCATTTACTGAGCTTGAGGAGGTACTGAACAAGGACTTGTAGGATATGACGGACTTCTTCAAGAAATGGCGGCTACAGCCAAGCGCAACAAAGACAGTCTTCAGCGTCTTCCACCTTAACAATGCCAATGCGAACCGTGAACGTTGCATCCTCCTCAATTTGCAGCAAATAAAACACGACCCGACACCAACGTACCTGAAGAAAACTGCAGCAAAACTTTGGCACTTGAAATAACCTACTCCGCAAACTGGCTGGCTCAACCTGGGGCGCTAGTGCTCAGACACTCAAGACATCAATACTGGCCCTCTATTATTCGACAGCCGGGTATTGCACTCCTGTCTGAACTCGATCATCGCACACCAAGTTAATTAATGACCAGCTCAACACAACATTCGCATAATCTCTGGAACACTACGTCATACTCCCTCACCAAGGCTGCCCGTACTCAGCAATATTCCTCCTCCACATCTGCATCTCCAGGAAGCAACCACAAAAGTGTTGGCTAAGGTCTATGCCAATGAGAAACTTCCACTGTACATGGACATCACCTCACATCCAGCAGTCCGCTTGATTTCGATAAGCCCAATCTGGTTAGGTTCGTTCCCGAATGATATGACAGCCTTTTCCTCATGGAGTGTCGAGTGGTCTTCAACAGATGTTGTAAACAACTTCCTTATAGCTGAGCCATCTGTTTGCTCTCCTGGCTTCAACCTTCCGCGTCATCTGTGGACCACGCTGAACTGCTTTCGGACAGGACAGGGTCATTGTGCAGTCAACCTTATACGATGGAGCCAGGCCACTGACTCTTCCTGTTGCTGTGGAGCTCTACAGACTATGTCACACACTGTGAACAACTGTCCACTGACAAAGTTCCACGGTGGACTGCAGGCTCAGTACCTTGTTGTTGTTTTTGGGGGTATGATGACGCAGTAAATGGCTGAGCACGCACTGCACACGATAATAATATATCCCGAAAGAGTTTTCAAAATTCCATGACTTTACATTCTCTTCTTCGGTCTTCTGGTTGCCGTGTTAAAGATTCCATTGGGTTATATTGCAATATAGAATAATCATTAAGGTAGTTACTGTATAGATACATCATAGAGGAGGTAGGGGTAGATATCACATATCTTTGCCCCTTTCTATCATCAGAACCATATCATAATCGGTTAACAATTCTAGCACTCCTTTGCTAACTTTGAAAGATGTTTCATTAGTCAGCTCCGATGGACCATACTAATGTGGCAACTATGACATCTTTGAAAATAGTATAAAGTTTACCTAATTGTGATATGATTATATTTACCACTTAATTGTGGTAGTTTTTAACAACAACTTTCTTAAATAAGTGCATCATAACCTTACTGGTTGTGGATGAATAGAGACAAATATCACAATCTTGGTCACCTGAACCTCTATATCGACATGTTAGTTGACTATGACCTTGGAGCTTAATGTCTCCTCCATCCACAGTTTTGACTGGCGTGGGTGTTGTTGAAATACATTCTGTCTGTCTTGCCGTGGATAACCGTCGCACTGTTCCTACATGATTTATATCCCATCCGACAGGTGTAGGTTTAATTAAAGTCCTTCTATCCATCTTGCCATAGAGCATCCTCGCACTACTCTTACATGATCTGTATCCCATCTGTGCAATCATTTGCAAATGCTCATAAAGCTTTTCAATTCAGTCCATAAATATACACACTATGTGAGCAGATTCTTTCAGGACTCACGACACTAACGATATGGTAAATGGGAACCAGTCTGGAAATGGGTTAACATAAAATACTGTATACGTGGGTTTGGCTGGCCAGGATTTAAAGTTAGATTTTAATAAGAAGGATTATTGGGGAGTCATTCATAGTTGCAAATGAAAATAGACACCATGTTTTGTTGATGAAATTTAAGTTCTGTTACAGATTTGAGTATGGAAAACTCATTACTGAAAGTAAGATCTCACTCCCTGGCGTGGAATTGAAAGTATATATTTCTGACACACGTTGATTCGGAAAATGCCGCGGCTCATATTGTTTTCTCTACACAGAAACAGTCATCAATGATTTGTGTACACTGATGAATGATGAGTATTCTGAAATTTAAAGTTATTGAATTTTTAATAGTATGGTGTTTGCATTGGTTTAGTATGGGAACAGAATTAGTATCGTAAGTCATACAGAGGAAACTGCTCTACAATGATTCCACATATGATTGTATAATTAATTTTACTATAAATGCAAAATTAAGGTTCTATTTACGTATAAAAAGCAAAATAAATATATTTTGTAAACTTCAGAGCGACTTTTAGTGTCATATTAAACACACTTTCAGATATGGCAAATCTTGCCATGAACGGGGAGGGGGTGTATTATATAGAGTGTGTCGATTTGACTATGCCTGATGGAGTGTTTTGTACATTGGTTAATATATCAATCAGATATATACAGTTTATGAAAATTACCATTTATAGAGTAATTATGGTCACCAGTGTAAATTTTCAGAGATGTGTTTTAAAACATTATACTTTAGATACAATCGCTTAGGTGTCTGCCACCATGTCTAATGGTCATGATCTCTCACGACTTTGTATCCAATCAATTTTACACAGTGATTCTTTTGGAACTTCGTATTTTGTGTTTTATTGTCTATGCGTACCTTACTTTAGTATATATGATAAAAACGTATTCCACATCCATATGTAGCAAACGACACTCTCCTATTCAGCTGATTCTAAGAAAGGACACATAACACTGAGTTACGTATCTACTTAGGCATTCATCACTGCTAAATGCAAGAGTTAGTCTTTAAAAGTATCTCGGGATTTTTAAGTGAAGGATTTATCTTTTGTATACAAAACAACTTTATATCTCTCAGTATGTTGGTAATGTCATGGCTAAGGGGAATATTAAAGTGTACTGAGGTGGCCAGTATATTCTGTTCGACAAAGAACCCGGGAAAAAACACCGACATACGGTAATAGTTATGTGTGGCGATCGAACCTCAATTGGATTGTCCCACACGCGAAAGTGTGATCGACCCTCTGGCCTCAATGGGAAATTAAAATGGGAATGGCACTTGAGCTTCACTGGGAAATTAAGATGGGTGACGTTACGGTACTGGACACTAAGGAAAAGTGGAAACAGTGTTACAAGTGGCTGACCTCAATCTGGCGGGAACTTAATCACAGCGTTCGAGTTGACCTCAAATACGCATCACTATAGTCAAAATGTATTACAGGCTGAAAGCATGGACAGTATATAGACAACATAAAGAGAAAAGATTTTGGAGTTAATAATCAAAGAGTATATCTTTCCCAGGCGAAGGAGTGGCATTGGAAAGGGACGTACCTCCATGTCTTCCACCAATTCTTTACGTTGTCTACCAACTTCATTTTCTTATTTTCTTCATTCTCAGGCATGGCTTCTTCATGGCTCATCGGTCTCAACCTATTCCAGACCTTCGTCGAATTATTGTTCAGTCTCTCAAATTCTTCCTTTTCCTGCTCTTTGCTTTCCTTTTTATCCTTTGCACCAGGTAGCCTTTTTCTTTGCCACTTCCTCCTTCATCATTGTAATCACTAAAAACTTAGCTATCTTAAGGGTACTGTCCCCCTTCTCACACTGTTTTTGGGTGGGTAGTACAAATTAATGCAACCGCTCCGGTGACCTAGTGGTTATAGCGTTCGAACCCCGGCCTAGTCAAACCGAAGACTCATAAAAATGGTAAATACAGCTTCCTCGCTAGGTGCTCAGCATTAAGAGGTTAGTGCTAGATCTGGTCGGCCCTGTGTCAGCATAATGTGACTGGGTGGGACATGATGCTACATGTCTACAGCACGATGCCCCAGTGCTAGACATCACTATAAACTGCCACACTGCAGACATCGTATCGATGTGACTGGAAAGGTTTTAAAGCTACGTTAAAAATTCAAATCACACACACATACACACCAATTAATGCAGGCTTCCATCTGTTGTAAAACTTGATTTGATTTTCTTCTACCATGATGTCCATTGCCTCCTTCCATTTCCCCTCTCTACAGTATTAAAATGTCAAGAACCCTTTAGTCTTCAGCTCTTCCTCCTCCATCACTTCTTTGACAAGTCCCCCAGTTCTTATTTTAAATTTCCTTACCACACAGTGTAGGTCGATTTGGTAACTTCAATATCCATCTATCTTTTCTACAAGATGATCCATATCCACCACCTAATGCTAAGCTTCTTGTAAATCAATGACTGATGTCATTTTAGGGTTGGCGGGCGTCAAAAAGGGTGACCCGCTGACCAGTGTGTCTCTTTATATGAATGAATCACTAAGGTGACGGACAACATCAGTCACACAAACACACATATAACATCAAAATCATCCAAAAGAGAATGTAGCGCGGACCTGAACAAACTATTTCAACCTTTTAAGGACATACAGACACACTATACAAACATATGTTATACAAGGAAAACTAAATTTGTATAAAGCCTGAATACAGTCAAAGAATCGATGTACAAAATACACCAAACAAGCACGGGTAATAAGTGTCTATAGTCACACCACTATACCCTCAGATGGAAACACGTTTTTGAAAGGAAAAGCTCTTTCTTTTACTTTGGAAAAGGCAAAAACAAGTAAATACATATACAGACAGAAATAATCATAACCATGCGTAATCTATTTTGGCAAATTAATGAGTCTCTCTTTTCTATATATTTGGCTCTGAAAAGGGTCGGTTGTTTCTTTTCCCCAAGTGCACCTTTTTAATGTCCGCACCTCACAGGTCTAGTACCACAGACACACCTTCTATTTCATTGATCTCTACCCCTTTGCGTAATGGTGATGGAGAGTGCAGACGGGTGTTTCTTCAGTACCCAATACTCCGTTTGATGTACTCAAAAGGTTCTTATTTCCCCCCGAAGTCGGTGCTGTGCCTGTGGATGCTGCTTCGGCCGCTGTGGTAATGGCAACTCCAAAGCTCAATTGTCTGTTTGAGGAATTACTACTCTACTTTGCTGAGGTGGTGGTGGTGTCCTTGCAGATCTGCTGTATCATCAGGTGGAGCAGTAACGCCTTATTGTGCTCTTTTTTCTGTACTGTCTTAACAGTTTCTGCTTTGTGTATTGCTTCCACGGCTAGCTCGTCCATGGGGCAACGAGCATATTCTAGGTGCATCTGGAGCAGAAAATGTTTATGTACTCGTCAACGATGAGAACCCGATTAAAGAACACTCCGCTTTATATGCCATGAGGACAGAGTGAAGGAAAACACACCTCATTCAAACTACGATAAAGACTACATACAAGACCTGTTGCTGCTGATACTGTCTCTTCTCTTCATCCTGCTTCGTTCTCTGTTGCAGTTTGTGTCTTTCTGTCCACTTTTTCTCTTCTTGCTTCACTTCTTCGTGGAAGATCTCTTCTAACAGGTTTAAGCCGTTCTTATCATACTGGCATTCTCCAATTTTTCAGGCATTCTGATCAGGTTTTGCCTGACGCGGTGCCTTGAGTGTGGATTTCCTTTAGCTTAGTAATTAGTTAGAGCCCTTGAAAGGGCTTTTAGGTGGTTATCCCAGTTCGAAGAGCCTGCAGTAACGCTCTGGTTGGACGAACTGGCGTCTTACTCGACAGTCAGATTGATTGACTTTTAATTTAATTTTTGCCATCACGGCATGCTCGACGGGTTAATACACGCACCGCGGGCTAATTAATTAATCGCGTGGAAACGAAAGAGAGCCTCATCCCCCAGCGCATTTATGCACACAAAGTGTGCCATTTAGTTAGTCCGATTCCGGCGGGAATAGAAACACATGCCCGTCGCCTTAGTCTATATATATTATAAGACGCTTATTGGGGATAACCACCTAGTCATAGCACCACCCCGGTTCCGTGCTTACACGCTCATCGGGGCAACTGTTAATTTAGACGAGTGGGAATAGTTTCACATTTGGTCTTTTTATGATCCGAGTGATGGAAGAGTAGGTGTGGGACTCGGCAAGCGACAAGAGTCAACTGAGGTACTCTAATCAAATTTAGTCCAGTTATTATATTGGACAATTTAAAATACCAATTACGTGTGAGCCACCTATATAATTAGCCAAATCCATTAAGTCAAACAAATTTATTTGATTCATATATTTTAATTTGATTTTAGTGTACAAAGCTTACCTCAAATTTCCTAAATAATCCCATTCGGCTGAGTTTGAATGACTCATTGTTATTTTTGCATCACGCAAGATTTGTAAAAGGATATAAATTTTGAGGGTGATAAATAAAGGATCAAATCAGGTTATGTCTAAAATATCTAAGATATTATCGAAAGAGGTTTTCAATAGCCAAAATGAAAACCCCATCCATTCATTCATGCAATCTTGTTTAGGCCTCGACCTTCTCACGTTGAGTTCACTGATGATTATAACGTCTAGGTATCTTCCGGAATACCAAGCTGCACTGTAGTCTGATTTCCCTCTTATTTTCCGGCAGCTACCTTTGCACGGCGCACTCCCTTCAAACTTAAGGTCCCCTCGCCTGTTTTCAGTTCTACTTCTTTACAGTTCAGCAAACATCAGCTGGTTCCCAGTTCCATAGGGTTGGTGCAGTGCCTCCCATCTCCAACATG
The DNA here is from genome assembly GCA_016617855.1 of Megalonaias nervosa. Lineage (NCBI taxonomy): Eukaryota > Metazoa > Mollusca > Bivalvia > Unionida > Unionidae > Megalonaias > Megalonaias nervosa. Next base: position 6,434 of record JAECUM010012368.1, on the reverse strand, counting down.
ACGGAATCCCTCGATGAATGTCTAGACTGTTAATACACCAGGTGCTATTCCATTAATTATTATAATTACTTTCATGCGATGGCAAAGCCTCTCATCATTACTTCACTGAATGAGTTGGTCGGTGAATTACATGCACATGGCCACTCTCCCTTTTCTGCTATTCTAATGGTTTGTCATAGCCGCACGTGCAGCACGATATTCCTGCTCCTCGCCTCCATCTGTTTCAATTGATCAGCTGACGCTCCGGTTTTGCTTCTTCGACGTCTGCTGAATGAATGGTCGCTGAATGGAATGAAATCGAATGAAGTGCACCTTTGTCGGCATTTACACGAAAATAACAGTTTCTTATCAACATATATTGGGATGAATAAAACTGTTTTCAAAGATAGTTGTTTTAGGTTCAAATAAGTCATTTAAAAAAGAAATCAATGAGGTAATTGATAAGGATAAATACATTAATTTGTCCTCTCCTACATTTGCAGTTCTACTTGAAGTTCTTGTAAAATTTTTAAGGTCAATCTACATTTTTCGTACAAATCCTGAGAAAGAATTTATTGTAAACAAGGGTCAATCTTAAGCAGCAAAAAGGTTACCCATTGTATTCTGTAGTTGAGTTATGAAGAATCGTTTAAATTATTGAAAATAATGCAAGCATCCTTATAGATAAAAATGCAAGCATCCTTATATCTGGTGTACCACTGACTTATTGAAACGCCAGAAAGACATATTTTGTGCCAGGTACAAAGTATTCTTTACATGAATTTTATACTGTTTAAATGAATGGCGAGCAAGACTGTTTAAGCTTTGCTAAGCTAAATAAAGAAAACTATTCAAGACCGCTTTACTGCAATCCTGAACGTCCAGTTGCATACATAAATCTCGCTCAACTGTGGAATAGCGTAAGCGAGACAAAGGCGTATTTCATCAAATTTCGATAGGATTGAAAAATAAAAAACAAACGCGGAGCTGATTTGCACAATATGTTCATAAAAATCTTCAAAGAACGAATGTCTGAAAAGACATATTTTGATGAGAGAAAGCTTTACAACATGTAAGACAGGGATTAATGAAAAAAGCAAGCTCTAAATAATTTTCAGTTTGTTCATACGAAACCTCGCCTGTAGTGTTGAGGTATTTCACAAGGGTACTGGTGACACATAAAATCATGACTCAGTAGAAGCAAGCGTGGAAGAAACCCGATCAAACGTATTTACCAATCTTTTCGTTTATCAGACAAAGACATATCTAAAACACTTAGATTAAAATCGGCTAAATATTAGGAATTACAATATATATATATATATATATATATATATATATATATATATATATATATATATATATATATATATATATATATATATTTGGAAACCTACCAAGCAAATATTGAAAAAGCAGGCACATCTCTGCAGTTAATTACACAGTTTACAGACATGAAGGCTTGCACGGAGAGGATGAAGATGGTATGGTTATCTCAATAAACGAGAGCTTTTAAAAATAAAACTGGTGAACAATAAAATGAATCTACGTCAGATGCGAAAACTCCTATCTAGCTCTAAAGTACATTTTATTGATGCTAGCTCATTTCATATTACGGTGTGATGTATATGAAACATTTTAATGTGATTTTCAACAATTAAAAACATTCATCATACCATGTCAGTGGTTACCAGAAAAGTGTAACAAAATGTTTGAGCATAATGAGCCATAAGAACATAACACTGTATACCAAGGTTTTGGGACGCCTACACTTGCCATTGCATTAACTACTGAAAAGCATAAATTAAATGTTGGAGAACATTGTTGTCAGCTTATAAATTAACTTAATGGACTAGACGAACCTACTGGTTAGAAATATGTACGCTGATAAAATGAACTTAATGGACTAGATGAAAATAATGACTGGACATACTGCTTTCTGCAGGATAGCAACGGATTAACATATAAAAAAGCTAGAGTAAATAAAACAATAAAGTCTTATGTAATCTGTATTTGAGGTGCACAGGTACAAAGAAGAATGTCACTTACAGTCTGCTTCGGCGTTATGAGAAACAGTTAAAAGCAAATGAGCCAAGGTTACAACACTGATTAAACATTATGTTCAAATTTAAGCGATGTATAGTAGATTCCAAGTGAAATTAGGCTATGGTTTTATTTACCGAGCAAAGTTTGAAAAATGGTTAGTATCGTCGTATAAGCAGCAATTTGAAGAAATCGAAAAGCTCGTTTAATTAAACTCTACCAACAATACCGCAGTAACAAACAACAGTATTCCAAAGACTGATAAACAGAACAAAGATATGTGATAGCATATTCAGAGATTGTGTATGACAATAGAAAGACAAGTTGAGCAAAACTTAGGGACGAAAAAATATTTTTGAATGCCTCGTCTCTTCCAGAGACGTACGCACATAACATGACACCTCCGGATACGATGGTCCATGTGTCGGATCTGCCAGTGATATCTAAGTTTTGCGCGTTCATAGGACATATGCTGATTTCGAAACCTCAATAAAATAAATATAAAAAACAATAAACAAGCAATCATTTATATAAATACTAATAGTTGCATACAGTGCTATACTTTACTTTTAGAATAGGTCGCTAATCTTTTGGGTCTACAAGATCATTTGTCTACACATCCGACCAAAACAACGAATTACAAAAACTACTAATTCCAACTGAATTAATATGCCCTGTAAAATAAAAAGAGAACCAAGTTGTTGAGCATTCATAAGTAACGAACTTATTACACGGCCAATAATTCCAGGCAATGGTGACGATGCTGTTTAGATAATTCAAATTAATAGCTACTAATATTTATCAAAGAGATTTAAATTTGGTCAGAGAATGAATCATCTTGCATCCTGATGGAGCATTACACCTACTTATGTGTCTTACATTCCACAAAATCCTTGCTCAAAATTTCTTAAAGACAGTATAATTGATGATATAAACATTGCTATCTCTGTAACTGAAAACAGGTATTACAGCCTTTCACCTACTTTATGTTCCCACAATTTCCGAACTGACCCTTTTCCTCAATATTACAAACATTTCTTCCAAATGTGTTAGATGCCCAGCTCTTTGTGCTTTTCTGCTTTCAATCTTGTTCAACTAATCTTGCAATACAGCATTGTTTAGTTTTGGATCTGTTGCTTTGCTGATGTCTTTTGTTAAAACACCAATCACATCTTCACCATCACCACATTTATAGACTTTATATAATCACTTACTTCTCTTTCCTAACGAGTAGTGCATAATTGTTTTCGTTTGCTTAAGAAAGGAGTCTTACTTTCTGGTATCTTTTTATGAAACGGATCTTGTATATATTTTGCTTCTCCACTTCCTAAGCTTCCTGAATTTGTTATCTTTGTATAACAGCTTGTTCTAGTAGATATTTAGATTTCATTAGTATCTCTTAGTCCATTTATTCCATTTTTTTAGATTCTTCTATTTTGATATGAGGTATGCTATGCCAATCAATTTAATTAATCCTTTGCATATCATTTTCTAATAAATTCAGATCCTCTGAGATTTCTGTATATCGAACAAGCAGCCACAAGTATTGTATGACCATTCTGGATTATCATGAAATAATCCCACAAATAAATCTTTCTTTGATTGTTACTGTGATGTGATTATGATTTTTAACGTAGCTTTTAACAATTTTTCAGTCATATCTCTACGATGTCTGCAGTGTGGCAGTTTATAGTGATGTCTAGCACTGGGGCATCATGCCGCAGACATATAGCATGATGTCCCACCCAGTCACATTATCCTGACACCAGGTCGACCAGTCCTAACACTAACCTCTTAATGCTGAGCGCCAAGCGAGGCAGCTGTTAGTACCATTTTTGTAAGTCTTTGGTATGACTCGACCGGGGATCGAACCCACGGCCTCCCGCATCCGAGGCGGACGCTCTAACCACTAGGCCACCGCAGCTATACTAATATCATGGTATGGTTACAAAAAATGAAGATTAATCAAACATTAAAAATGACAGTCCACAACAATAATAAAAGATGAACGTTACTGAAACCACGATTAGATCTATGAAAGCAATTCATAATTTATCTACCGCAGATATGCTTGAGTAGATCACAATGATAAAAGATCTTACTTTCGGGCAATTTTACAATGTAGACGCTGAGGCTGAACAAACTAAATCATATATAGCAAGAGTATGTTGATCGAAAAGTAGTCCAAAATATTTGCGTGATACAAGGTCGTATTGCCGAACTAGAGAAAAAGATGAAACATCTGGAAAAAGATTGTAATTATCTGGAACACGAGATTGTAACGGAAACGGATGCATTCAAAACAGAAATAGATAAAATAAGACTATCCCATTAAATGGTAGCATTGATGAAGTAAATGTCGATACAGTGTGTAGTTGTGTGTATGTGCGTGTGTGTGTGTCTTTAACGTAGCTTTAAAAAATTTTAACCCATATCACTACGATGTCTCCAGTGTAGCATCATGTCCCTCACAGTCACATTATCCGACATCAGGTCGACCAGTTCTAACACTAATCTCTTAATGCTGAGCGCCTAGCGAGGTAACCGCTAGTGCCCTTTTATAAGTCTTTGGTATGACTCGGACAGGTTTCGAAAACGCAGCCTCCCGCATCCAAGGGGGATGCTCTAACCTCTTAGGCCATCACAACAAAAGAGAACATACAATTATTAAAATTTCACAGTCAACACAGAAATGGATATATATATATATATATATATATATATATATATATATATATATATATATATATATATATATATATATATATATATATATATAATTGGGATGTTTGATAGAATTATTGCATTATAAAAGAATATTCAATATTTAAGTAAGAGAGTGTGATTAGAAATCCAAACTACGACCGTGAGACACATTGTTTGACGATTTTCATATTGTACCGAGTAAATATTATCATGATGGTATTATCGTATAATATTGGATATATAATAAGTCCTTGCAAAACAAAGTACAGATATATGTTAGCGAAACTTTTATGAATTGAAAGAAATTACAGAGTTGTTGCCTTTTTTATAAAAATTCCCAATCTACAGCTAAAGTATTGGCTGAAACGTGTAGATTTGAAGTCCCAATCTACAGCTCATGCATCGGTTGAAACGCGTGGATTGGACGTCCCAATCTACATTTCAATGATTGGTTGAAGGTATGGATTTTGAAGTCCCACTATACATCTCAAGAACTGGTTGAAACGTGTGGATTTGAAGTCCCAATCTATATCTCAAACATTAGTTGAAAAGCATGGATTTAACTATGTTCCATCCGCTTTGCTGAATATAAGTTCCACACATCAGGTACAATTCGAAAAATTAATATCAATAATCCAACCACTTTTGAAAAGTCTTATTTTCCAGCGCAATGGTTCCTTCCATCGTTGTTGTTATTATCAGAGATGTGTCTAGTTCCTCTTCAGAAGACCTCATCATTTCTGATGGCGTTGAATGTGCAACATTAGAACTACCACATGTCAATATAAGTATCATGTCACAGTTACCTATTTAATGTAATGTCTTTCCATAACGTTCATTCATCTTTCTGATATTTCAAACACATTTAGAGATATAACAAATTCGTTTTCCTCTTGACCCTATATATATTAGAGTTATATTTATCGCAATTGAATTTTGGTGCTTTCTGTGAGGTTTTATTTCTAATTATTTCAAATTTTTTCAATAGCTTTAAAGAATATATGTGTGTGTGTGTCTCTGTGTCAGTGTGTCTGTTTATCTGTCAATGCAACATTTTATACACGATCTTGCCAAACATCCATTCCATTTTGTCTTTCCCTCGATCTTCCCCACATTTAGTAGGTAAAGTATCAAATACTCATTTCATTATAACATCCTTAAATTCTATAAATTTGGATGTATTGCGCTTTGGTGTAGAATTCCGTACTCAAATCTTTTTAGTTCTTGGATGGGTAATTGAACTAAAGTCTCAGGCTGACACTTTGCGTCATCGTTCCACTGGTTTTCCGTTCATAAGTCTAGTTTAACATTTACAATGATAATTTTTTTTCAAATACGGCTCAGTATCATTGAAACTTTCAAACAAAGCTTCATTGTTCATAATGATTGTTATAAAATCTACACCTGTTTAAATCTATACATATTTAAATTTGAAATGTATGGTATGGTTCTAATTTTTTACTGCAATAAGGTTTCGGTAGTGACATCTTTTGCTCATTCATCCTTCTCAACTCAGGTGTAATTAGAATATGTATTGGTGGTGACTGTATATTTTCTTTATTTTTATTTTTTGCTATTGCTCGTTGGATTTGTTTACTTTCATGCTGATTTATTTCAAAATAAATATTTCAATGCATATTTGACTAGATTCATTTTAGATACTTGATCAAATTAACATATTCAACTATTGTTACAAAATGCAGCTG
>JAECUM010012367.1:0-49514 GCA_016617855.1 Megalonaias nervosa | reverse complement strand
AAAAAAAAAAACAATAATGGGTCCATTCATGTAGTTTTTACAGGAATCTGAGTGAGTGTATGGATGGATGGATGGATGTTGAAAGCCAGCTCATTGCAACCCTGATATCTAAGGACCTTTTATTACAAGCTTTTATATACGTCATTTTCAGGATGATTGTACAACTCACGGGCACTACACTGGTTAAATCACCACTGGTTCATTAGAGAATCCATATTGCATTTCTAGTACATGTAACACGCTGTGTTTGACAATACATTTGTTTCCTGAACGGTAGCCGCTGAAAACATGCTTGAGAGTATGTAACAGATCGGTTAGAACACCTGTTACCGTTTATTGATTTATTTGACAAAATTATCAGATATTACTTAATTGGATTCCAGTCATGCGCAGCTGAAGCAATATACACTAACAAAACTATACAGATGCAGCCCAGGAATCTGGCCTACCTGTTGTTTGGTCGACCAACCGGAAATCGAACTCTAAACACGATATGCAGTGGAAACATTGGTTTTATCCCCTACAACATGTAGAAATCTGTTTACTTATTTTATCCTAGCTCAAAGCTCCATCTTATTACCTGGTCATTATATGTATTATTATTCTTTCTTAATTAGATATGTGTTTATATATATATATATATATATATATATATATATATATATATATATATATATATATATATATATATATATATATATATATATATATATATATATATATATATATATATATATATATTGTATTCAGAGGACCATTATATCATATGTTTTGTACTACTGCATTTATTAAGGTCGATTATCTCTAGTCAATAATCAGAGCGGGAATATATTCATTATTTACATTATCAACATCTCGGAACTATTTACAGATTTCAAATTTGTTTACAAGCATTGCCATCAACCCAAACATGTTACTCCAGCGGAAATTTTCTTTTATCATTCATTGATTTTTTGCCATGTTCGAAAGCCAGTCTGTTTTGCTATACATGTCAAAAGAAGCGTTATACAAATATTATTATATATTGCACGTTTTATTATTAATGTATTAACCTTCAAACAATATCAGGTTGTCTTTTGAAATTATTTGCGTCGTACCAACCAAGATATATAAAATTAGACCAATGAGGCATACATTTAATAATATTTTTTTAATTGTAAACATACTTCAAGAAAAATGAAATGCAAAATACTCTAGTTCTTAGAATCTAGTTTTGACTTTGATAAAACTGGCACAACGTGCAAACTGCAGAGAGCCTCCAAGAAGGGGTCAAATGATTGTTTGTTATGGATGTAAAAATTACTCGGTTTTTCTTTTATAAAAAATAAGCATTTGTATTTTCATATTCTAACACATCTCGCTTAATTTGTAATTACACACTCTTTAAAACAGAAAGACATTTTTGTATCCTAGATGTGAGGATTCGATTCACAAATACCAGGAGACATGACGAATTCGACTTGAGAAACACGTGTAACCTGAACGTATATTTTATACTGACACCAATGGTTTCAGACGGATTCTATTCGCTGATCAGTCCTCCTCGTGTCACAAAACGATGGACTGGTTCCAACATCAATATGTAGATGCCAGACAATCCGACTGGATTCTTACGTCTACAACTCGAAATGAGTTGGTATCAGGACCATCCCGTTTACCGACATGTCTTTTTACTTTCAATAACTTTATCAGTGCTTATATCTATCTAGCTACGGTAGAATATCGAGGCACCTAAACGTGTCATAATCATAACGGAATTTAGCAAGATAACATCAGTATGCTGCTCATAACGAATCTACCCAACTGCGGCTACTCCTAGAACATTCATTAAAGGCTCTTTAGCCCCCCCCCCCCCTTCCAGGCTACTGAAAGTAATTTCTTCAAAGAACCTATTGTAGCCTCAACACTTCAAGAACGGTTATTACATACATGCGCATTAATGACTACATTAATGGGCTGAAAAAGTCTTCCCTGGTCCGTAAATTACAACACTGTATAACTGGTAAGTGTACAAAGTCACTGCATAGTGCAGTGGTTGTTAATGTACGTGTGGCGACCCAGTATATGCCACAGAATGTCAGGCACTGAGTCGCCTTGCTGATTAAACTTTTTTTAAGATCGTTGAAAATACTGTACGATTAAAACACTGTTACATCATTAGATCGCCCTAATGATGTTTCTCTACAAGTGACGACTTTGTCGTTCTTGTGCCAGTTATGTGAAGTGGACTAAACTGGCATGTGTTGCAGTTTTTTTTTTTATAAAAGATTTAGTCAAGATAATTAAATTGTTGGGTAGCGAGCATAAACTATTTTTTTTTTCAACTGGGTCGCGAGAAAAAAGTTTGAAAACCACTAGCATAGTGGATAAGTATAAACCTTACATTTAGGCCCTATTATTTCTTTAAGGGTTGGAACGACATTGTTAATTGCAACATCTACGTACATGTGCTGTTTTGCAGTGTCGTTAAATTGACGTGAGCTCTTTGCATAATATATTATATGAATCACATATACATGAAGTAATTCACAGATTTGAAAGTACATTTTTAATAGTGGGTCACAAGATCTCGTTATCAAAATCATTTATAAAAAATCAAACATGTTTCATGCTTCATGGCATGTTGTAGACGTTACATACCATAATCGTTGAGCCGGAGAACTAGCAACATTTTGCAAAGATATGCATGGATGAGTAAGTGAATTGAATGATTGCTGAATGAATTAATGTAATGTATGTATATATCCATTGTTCTATCGATTTACAATAAGTAATTCAACAAAAGTTCAAGTGTTGATAAAACCCAATATAAACAGATCCCCATCTTTTTGTTTTGGTCCATGAATCTGGCCAGAGCCAAAGATGCATAACTTCGGAAAACTACTACAATAAACGCGTTATTGACTAGGTATAGATTCCGTGCCGTAACAACAGTTGTTTCTGATAAACAACTGAAATTATCGAACACTGCCGCTTTTACAATGGCTTTGTAAAGTTCACGGATCCTTACTGTTCTGGTATACGGTACATACCCGATTATAAGCAGGGCCCAACTACAAACAACATGGGACCCTGATTATGCCGTCTCATATTCCGCTGTCAGAACAGGCATCATGTCGCTTGTTTTACAGATTATTCCTAACAATTGCATAGACTAGGGTCTGTTGGTGACGGCAGATCTGGGTCTGTGCCTATGCCTTGTACGGGGGTAGAGACAGTAGTCAAGAGATGTGGTATTATCCTAGAAAATATAATATTCATGAACATTTACCAGCTGTAATGGAGTGGTTAGTATTTATCATAGAGAAGGACTACATAATTGGGGTAGAATGTGATTTTTTTTTTGTGTGATTTCGGAAAACGCTGTGTACAATTTTCGTGCCAAATGTGTTTTTGTACCTCTCATGATAGGATATAAAATTATCTGTAAAGAGGTTTGGGGAGTGGTCACATTTACATATAAATTTATTTAAAGTAACACCGCACCCTTAACAAGTTGATATGTACTGCTATCTAAGGACTTTACAAGTTACAGAACCGTCACCTTTTACCTGGTATATTCTTCACTTTGGATTTATTAGTTACAGCTTCCTTTTTAGGTAGGGTGTTTTTTTATATCGTGTTATTTCGTGCAGACAAAAATCAGCCTAAAACTGACATAGACTTCTCACTCTGGAGAGAGAGAATTGATGTATTTTTTTCAGCTTGTAACGGGGAGACAAAGTCGCAGAAGTTGACAATTAGTAGGCATGCATTTGACTTTAAGAGTTTTCTTGGTCACTTATTCTCATTGTGTGTGTCAACGAACGTGGAGCTTGATCCCGGGGGCCCGCAACGGGTCGCAGTCATATCGCTACGATGCCTTCAGTGTGGCAGTTTATAGTGATGTCTAGCACAGGTGCATCATGTAGCATAATGTCCCACCCAGTCAAAGTATCCTGACACCAGGCCGAACAGTCCTAACATTAACCTCTTCATGCTGGGAGCCAAGCGAGGCAGCTGCTAGTAGGCCTACCATTTTTATAAGTCTTTGGTAGTACTCGGCCGGTGTTAGAACCAGCGACCTCCCGCATCTGAGGCGGACGTTCAAACCACTTAAGCCACTGGAACGGTCTCCATATACTAGTAAAGCTCTTGAAAAAGTATGACCAGGTCGATGAGTAAAATAAACGACAATTTCACGATGTTGAACAGGAAGCTTGGTCGAACTAATTATATAAGGTAACCTCTTCCCTCAACTGGCCCATTGTAACCCAGCTCCCTTTGTATTCTGGTCACACATTTAGTCCATATAAGGCCACTTTAATGGGACTCGTTCTTCTTTTGCATTAGCTACCTCTGTAAATAACATAACATATTTGGTCTCAATAGTGTCAAGATTGGAAAAGTTTTCATTGTATTTATATTTTAAATACTTAAAGGATATCTACATTTCTTGAGTAGATATAAAGAACTGTTTTGACGAGTGACATGGAAACGTTATTTTTTTTCACGAGTGACGTGGAAACATTGTATTTTCACGAAAGGCAGTCACTGGCGACAGTACCACATGTGTCCACTACAAAGAACCCGAAGATTTTCCTTCCAATCATTGTGTAGATGAAGGCGATTTGTCTGAAGTTTGGTTTGTTGTTTGGTTTTTTTCTTCCATATTGTGCGCTCTGATGCGATTAACGTTATAGGGTAAGCCATATCACCACAATGATAAAACAAAGCTCATAAACTTTATAATAATTTCGGAAACTAAACTTTTGTTCATGTTTCTATACCTTTAAATAATGTTTCTTTGTTTTTGTTTGTTTAAATAATGACTATATTTACTTCAAAATGCCTCGTTTATCTTTGCTTAACGCAAATCTTCAGAGGATTGATACCTTAAACAATTCTGAGGTGGATGTAACTTCAAAGAGCGGTCGAATCGGACAACCTGGATGTAACTTCAAAGAGCGGTCGAATCGGACAACCTTCAGAGCGTAACATCTTTGAACCACAGATCTGAATAACTATGAGTTAGCTACCCTGAACCAAATATTTTAATAATTGTGAGTTACCTACTGTGCCTTGCGTATATATTTTGCTATTTATTTATGCATTGTAAACAGCATTATGTGTCCTTTAGAAGGTAGCTGTCACGTCCGGTAGCAGAATGTCACCCAAACTTCAACAGTCACGTGATTACAGTTTGCAAGTCATACTCATTTATTCCCGATCTCTATAATATGTATAAAAATAGGCATGAAAGCGATGAAAGTTTGTATCATTATATTCAATTGCAAATGTTGCCTCAGTATCGTTTCTCAAAAAGGGTTGGGGTTTTTTTTGGGGGGGGGTTGAAGCATTTAAAAATATTTGACACTGAACATCGAATAGAAACACATCATGATAATTTTGGTCAATGACAATTAATATGACCAGACAATTCATGTTGAAAATTATTTTTATTAAACTCGTATTTTCAAACCATAGTGTTGTTGTTTTAAGTTTGCTTTTAATTACATTTTTTACAGGCATCTCCTGGTAACTTCACAAGTATACTGTATGCACAGTCTAAGTATGAGCTGATCATACTGTAGAGAGAGAGAGAGAGAGAGAGAGAGAGAGAGAGAGAGAGAGAGAGAGAGAGAGAAAGGGGAAGAGGAAAAAAGAGTTAAATGTGGAAGATATTTATGTTTAAGGGCAAATATATAAAAATAAAGTAGTTCCAGGTATGTTACCACCATATTGGCAAATTTCAAAAGCACAATATGAAATATACAATAAAGGAATTAGGAAATTTAATATGCCATCACGAATGACTGTACAGATCTAACAGTACAGACACGCAGTAAATAGTCTGAACTAACATACAAATTGGCATAATCCCGAAGTCATTTAAATACCTAAGCTGCAGTCTGGTCTTTCCTGGTCTGGAAAGCCATATCTGCTGACCGGTGAGGGAAAATATCGTTAATTCCATATTCTGCGAATTACAGTAGTGAGATCAGATATATAACTAGGTAATCTAACCCCAAGTATAATTTGCCAGCGACGTTCAATATTTACTAATGTCCGTCCAACTCTGTTAATTATCACGCATAGACGGCTAATAAGGCTTGACTCGAACAGGTTAGTGTCAGTCATTATTATTGTCAGCCACGAAGTGCTTCTTGACCGCACTGAACCGGAGCCAACGCAGACGCGAACATCAACGGCGCCATAGAAGTTTGCCTATGGCATGCATCCTCCAATAGTGTATGACTAATAGTATCGTTTCTTGCCCCTGATTCCACAGATAAAATGCTCCTTGATTAATCGCTACAGCAATGTGAAGTAACTATTTGAATAATGACTGTCTCGTGCTAAAAACTTGATTTTATTTCACGTATGTAACAGATTGTTTGGAGAAAAACATAGATATTTTCATTGGTATAATTGACAGGAAAAAAAGTTTGAAATATTGCACTTACCGAATGAAATTTTCAAGACAGATGAGACATTTGCGTTAGATCATTTGAAGTCAAGTTTTTTATTCTAATTTGTTGCACCATTTAAGGAAGTTTCCATGGAAACCGATGCTAAAAAGGAATGGATAGGTACCAGCTGTTTCACGTCCACAAGAAATCCTGTGTGGTGAAATTCAGCTTATGTTATTACGTTTTGCTTGCTTTCTATGGAACATAATTCATTGACAGAACTCTTGATATAGCAAAATAATGACTTCAGAAGTGATGAAATTATAATCCAGTTTTCGTTATTCACTAACTTTCAAGTTATTATTCCGTTCTATAAAGTCCATTGACTGTAGCTTTTTTCCTCCTTAAGAATTTTTTATTGACGTAATAAGATTTCAGGACGTTCAGGATTACCGCGGCTCTTACATTGTTTCGAGGTTCTTTTTCATCGAAAGCAACTGTTGTCCGTGATTGTATTTAAGTCATGACCTCATGTAAGGCAAAAGCGTAATAACAGAAGCGTCCAAATGATTTTCAAATTTATTCACAGGACCTCCTGGTACATAGCAAAATATATATTTTTACTCAATACATATGGCAGAAAATATTTATGGCCAAAACGATTTCAACAGCACATTTATTTATAGCAAATCACATTTGAGAGAGAGAGAGAGAGAGAGAGAGAGAGAGAGAGAGATGTGATGTGATTATGATTTTTAACGTAGCTTTAACAATTTTTCAGTCATATCGCTACGATGTCTGCAGTGTGGCAGTTTATAGTGATGTCTAGCACTGGGGCATCATGCCGCAGACATGTAGCATGATGTTCCCACCCAGTCACATTATCCTGACACCAGGCCAACCAGTCCTAACACTAACCTCTTAATGCTGAGCGCCAAGCGAGGCAGCTGTTAGTACCATTTTTGTAAGTCTTTGGTATGACTCGACCGGGGATAGAACCCACGACCTCCCGCATCCGAGGCGGACGCTCTAACCACTAGGCCACCGGAGCGGGAGAGAGAGAGAGAGAGAGAGAGAGATGACTCTTGAACTGCGCATGGCTATGTTAAATTTCAGAAGCTGTGTGTCCTGACATCTGGCACTTGCCCTCCATAGTCATACCAAGTCAGTACGGGTCAGAATACAATCCAATGATACAAATCAATGTTATAGTACACGAATTAAAATAGTTTGGAAGTCTCCAGGTCTATAACAACGGGAACTGTCTGTTGAGATTGAGACAAAATCATGACTTAATTTTGTTCCGGTTTCCTCTGACCCTTCCCACCTCATTTTTATTTGAACATTCATGTTAGGGTGTTGTTTCAGAATAGAAAAGGTAGAATTCACGGTGGCGGCATAGGGAGTCCCTTACCATCGGGTCTAGCAAACACAAAGGATGTTACATTGAGTAATACGTGAATGAAATCGATAGGAAAATGATTTATTTTCTGGGAAATTGCGAGTATTATATTCCTTATGTCTTTAATCCGTTGACAGACGAGACAAAACGACAGCGACAGTTTCTTGATCGTTATTAACGGAATAAATATATTGAGAACTCTATGTCCGTTCGTTCTTTTACAAACAGTATGTGACTTTCATTTAATATTTTCGAATTTTTTACAAGATTGGAAAGGGTGTATATTGTTGAAATCACGTGACTATTTGACCTCTGATATCATAGACATGTAGATTGCGAGATTTGTGTAGTCATGTGACTAGCGATGCAAGCGACGAGTACCAGGTCAAATGTCTGCAACGCTGTAGTTTCATCTTGCACAGGTCTGCATTCTTAGCCACCTTAAACTGCTGTTATAGAAATCGCGCATGATCTGCGAACACCGATAAGTTACCGTACTTTGGTACTGCAGCAGTTTGCCACTTCGGCCAATAATATATGCTTTCTCATATGGATTATGGTACATCCGCATCAAAATGGCTGAAATACTTTGACAAATTAATGTAATCTAAACTTTTTCTTGAATATTAGAAACGAACAAAAAGATAGAATGCAATATCTTATGTATGCTGATATAAACTAAAAACCATGAAGTGCACAAATATGCAATTCAATTCCCATAGACGTAATGTTAATGTCTGGACGAGCACTTACAAGGATAAGGGTTGACTTTTTAAACTTTTGAAGTAGATTTTTTCAGAGGGAAAGCAAATTTGTCCCATTTCTTAAGTCTCTTAAATGTTTCAGAAAGTCTATATGATATCATAAATAAAGGAGCTGAATGCGATTGTCGAATTACCAATAGAGTTCTTTAAATAAAGTCTGAACTACCCTTCCCTATATATATATATATATATATATATATATATATATATATATATATATATATATATATATATACACACACACGCACGCACACACATGGAGACCAATTAATCATATGTCACATATAAAGTTCAGCTTTAAAGTCCCGGATGAAAAAGTTAAAAAATAACTTAAATAATTGTTGAGAAGGCACCGTGAATTGCAGTCGTGATCTAGATTGATCATTCAGGGTTAGTAAGCCGTATATTAGTTGGGAAAAATTGATTACCGAGAAAGGATGAAGAAAACGTTCTCGTTAAATCAAGTTTTGTTGAGCCACATCCATGTACAGAATATGATTTGAGGCGAGATCGCGCATCATAATAAAATCTTGATTTATTCAGTTAACGAAAACAAACTGGTGGCCTACCATTAAAGAAAGTTGTTTTAGCTGATAAATACACTTGGAATAATTAAATTTACCGACATATAGATAGACTTGGAAAGATCGAACAAACGGTTGAAAAGGAAGAGAATTGGTTCTGACAAACGAGTTATAGATGTACGACGAAAATTGATGAAGAGGCGAGCAAGACAACATACATTCGAGTGATCTGAATAGTCAAATATAACAACAAAATATAAACAGATAGAAAGATATATTTATAGACAGGCACTGGGGTAGTCAGAAAGATAGATACAGGGATGGACGATATATATATAGATAGATAGATAGATAGATATATATATATATATATATATATATATATATATATATATATATATATATATATATATATATATATATATATATATATAGATAGATAGATAGATAGATAATAAATCTGCCATTGTAAATACAACTATTAGTGCTCCACAAGCCAAACAATCATTGGGATTTGTCTCAATTTGCCAACAGCGCTGATTATCTGGTTTCAAGCTCAACAGGTCCTTCGGCCTGAGCGACAGTGTTGTGAAAAGAATCTCTCTTGCCATATATCGATCGCTCTCCTCGAGAATAATCTGTGAATCAGTGCCACGACTTTAATTATGTCTTTACAGCTAACCTGTATTTGTGCTTGCAGAATCGTGAAAATATGTGCATCGATCACTGGATTCCAGTTCAAGGTGGAAAGCAACAGGTTATCTTTGTACATCCGGATATTTAAAAGTTGACCATTCTATTTGAAATTAGGGGCAGCGGGTGCACAGCTATATTGTTCTTGAATATCTTAACAATATAAAACGAGCTAATATATAAAATGGCGACGTTTGACAGTACGATATTAAGAATTAAATCTTCAGTCTGTTGATATCAGACACTCATTTCCCTTTTCTACTTAAAGGAACTTGTCCATGCTTGTATCTTGTTCATGTTCTGTCAACCAATATCAAGAAGGCGTGTTCATGTTCCGTCAGCCAATATCAAGAATGCGTGTTCATGTTCTGTCAACCAATATCAAGAAGGTGTGTTCATGTTCTGTCAGCCAATATCAAGAAGGTGTGTTCATGTTCTATCAGCCAATATAAAAAAGGAACATGATAATTCCTCACACGTCGAGTCTAACCAGACTAAAAACTAATCTTAGATACATTTTATTTTGCCTTCAAATTTTCTGAAAACGGTTCGTGTGTGCGATGCGTCTCCTTTACATATGGAAATTTAAAACTTTGCTGTGAAGATTTAAACAGTCTTGTCCTTCTTCTAAGCATATCAGTTGAATAAACCAGCATATGGGCCTGTTCCCTTTCTTGACTCCACTGGAAAACTAATGAAATCTGATTTCCTCAACAAAACAAATAACGCAATTTAAAAATGTGGCCATACATGATTTCAATTATGTTTTTGCGCAACTACTTCGTTTCATATTTCAAACGTGAAGATTCCTTTGTCCACGTATTTATTAAATATAAGCAACGGACCAAAGGAATTTTATTTTGTATGTGGTTGAAAATTCACGGGGAATCGATATAAGAAAAGTCTTCGCTCTTGCTCTCAAACGTTCTCCAATAATGAGAGATGACTATTATATTCAGTAAAGTAGATTTTATTGAAATGGCGAAATTAGAAGCAGGGGGATCTTGCCTACTTACAAAGCTGACTTTAGAAACTTTGTTTTCTTGTCTTGTTTTGCTCAAATTAATGTGAGAATCATGTCTGCAAACCCGAGAAGCAATTTATTACAGACAGATTTCTTGAAACCATGCACATGACAAACACTCGCTTAAATCATATTTGACACCAGTATGGATTAAAAGTATTAAAGAGGCTTGTACAGCTATTAAGTACCAGGTTTACTAGAATTTCAGCTTGTTTGGAAAGACGTTTATTTCACTCTCACACGTTAGCGTTACAGCACCTTCAAATTGAAGATGCTTCGAGTGTTAGACTCACGACCGGAAGCGTGCTGGTTATAGTCCTGCTCAGACCAGGCTGGGCCTGCCGCTGTGTTGAATAACAAGACAAAGCAATTTATTTCTATTGCATCGGCAAGATGTAATCTTTATGTCCTGATGTGCCATTAGGCGCCACAATAAAAAGAAACGATGCAAAACAAACCAACAAAAAAACATACAGTACCTTCCGTTTTTAAAGCATGGGCCTAGAATTCAAAATATGTTGTATTCATGAATTAGTGTATTTTTTTAGAAAAGAGAAGGCAGGGAAAAGATGATTCGATCCAAATACTTTACAGTTACAGAGAAAGAGAGAGAGAGAGAGAGAGAGAGAGAGAGAGAGTAGTCTGCTAATACAAAGCACAGCTCCATGCTTCATATAACAGCCATGTTAACACAAAGCACATATTCCATACTTCACATTGCAGATATGTCAAAAGTAAGCACAACTCCATGCTTCAGTTAGAAGCCATGTTAACACTAAGCACATTTCCACACTTCACATTATAGATATGTTAAAAGCAAGCACAACTCCATGCTTCAGTTAGAAGCCATGTTAACACTAAGCACATTTCCACACTTCACATTGTAGCCATGTTAAAACTAAACACAACTCCATGCTTCACATAGCAACTATCTTAAAACTAAGCACAACTGCATGTTCCACACAGCAGCTATGTTAACACTAAGCACATCTTCATGTTTTACACAGTAGTTATGCTAAACCTAAGCACAGCTCCACGCTTCATATAGCATCCATGTTAACACGTAAGCTCAACTCCACACTCCAAACTGCAGCGAGGTTAACACTAAGCATAACTCCAAGCTTCACATAGCAGATATGTTAGCACTAAGGAGAACTCAATGCTTTACATAGCAGCTATATTAACACGAAGCACAACTCCATGTTTCACATGGTAGCTCTGTTGACACTATACACAATTCCATGCTTTACATAGCGGCTATGTTAACAACAAGCACAACTGCATACTTCACATAACATCTATGTTGACCCTAAGCAAAACTCCATGCTTTATACTGCAGCTATGTTGACACAAAGCACACCTCCATTCTTCACATATAAGTTATGTAGACACTAAGCATAACTCCATAACAACTTGACGAGAAAGTATTAAAGATACAAGATGTTGTAAACTTTGAAGGAAAATATTTACGTGATTGAAATATCTGATCGTAATAATAATGTTTTAGGATAAATAAGTCCATGCGTAATGATTACGTATTAATCCCAGAAGGCGGATATAAGTTTATGAAGCTTTAGATACAAATAGATAGAAACAGCCTGACATGAAAGTGTTATATTAGACATTACGGGTAACCATGCAATATGAACAAGACATTTACAAGCATGCAACAAATATATACTGACGTGCACAACATCTACAGTCAGTGATTCTCTCCACTGAATTTGCTTCGAAGGCCCTGGAATTGATCTATAAAGACACTGAATTTGCTTCGAAGGCCCTGGAATTGATCTATAAAGTCAATGAATTTGCTTCGAAAGCCCTGGAATCAATCTATAAAGACAAATCTTTCCATTCAAAAGCTTGGCAACTTAATATCGAAAACAAAAATGCTAATCGTTGTTGTTCTTACCGAACGCTTAATCTCAGTATTGACATACATAAACGAATAGGAATTATGATTGAAATGAATAAGAATTATGATTGAAGTGAATAAGAATTATCATTGAAGTGAATAAGAATTATGATTGAAATGAACAGGAATTATGAATGAAATGAAAATGAAATATGACTGAACTGAATAAGCATTATCCTTGAATTAATTAAAGAGTACGATTGAAATGAATAAGAGTTATGATTTAAATGAATAACAATTATGATTGAAATGAATAACAATAATGATTGAGATAAATAGGAATTAACCTTGCAATGAATAAGGATTATCCTTAAAGTGAATAGGAATTACCCTTGAATGAATATTAATTATACTTAAAGTGAATAAGAATTACCCCTGACATGAATAAGAATTATCCTTGAAATGAAAAGGAATTACCCTTGAAATGAATAATAATTATCCATAATGTTAATAGGAATTATCCCTGAAATGAATAGGAATTAGCCTTCAAATAAATAGGAATTACTCCTGAAATGAATAAGAATTATCCTTAAAGTGAATCGTAATTACCCTTGATAAGAATAGGAATTTGCCTTGAAATGAATAGGAAGTGTCATTAACGTGAATAGGAATTATCCTTGAAATGAATACCAAGTAGTTTTGAGATGAATAAGATAATGCAGACACTTTGGAGATATTTTGCGTGCAAATTTGCATGTTTTTAATGTAGAGACGTCATTACCTTTGCAAGAAGAGATAGATTATATTTGATCATGAATGCTTCACAGGTCATATAGTAATCCTTTCGTATGAATCGAAGGACTCTTGAATTTTCTTCATTTTCTTTGTCTCGAGCTCATCACAAACGTGCTAGGCTAATGGATGTAATTTGGAAATAATACAATAATACTGTACCATTTAATTTCCCGTCTATTCAGGTATGTATCTGTCCTTTTTAACCCATTAAGTTGCGTTGATACTTTTATACACATCTCACATATATGTATATTGAAGTTCAATTGGTAATCTTCTATTAAACCTAGATATTTTAGCCCTGTCTCACGTTTGATTATATTACCATTTAAATTAAAGGAAATGTTTAAATCATTTTGTTCTGATCCAAGAACAAGAGCTTGGAATTTGTTAGGATTGGCCTGTATCTAATTATCTGCAAATGATTCAATTAAAGATAAAATGTCCTTTTCCAGTTTTGACTACCTTGTTAATGCTTTGAACTAAGCTTCTCAAATTAAACTTGGCCCAGTCGCGCATAACTAAAGCAGTGAAGATCGTATTTTCCTGCCATGACAGTTAGATGATATACATAACAGACAAGGCCGGATCAGGTCAAGTGTTGGGGTGGGCGATGGGTTTCCAAAATTTCAAAAGGGTTCTCACTTTCCTCGAAATGGCACCAAAGCAAAAGTCTGTGTTTCTATATACTCAAAGTGTGCATAATACCCAACATAAGCGTACGCAAGAATAAAACAATGGTCAATTTTCAAGTGAAAAGTGACTGTACGCTTGTGTGTGTACTTTTTGTTTAGTCTGGGGGCGGGGTGTTCCGGAGACCCTCCTCCTCCCTTCTCCCGCTTTCCCTTGATCCGGTCCTGACAGAACATAACCTCTATTTGGTAATGAAATTTCAGACCACAGGCTTATATATGTTAGGTGGCAGCGTTTGCAGAGAGTAGTTATTAAACGTGTTAAGGTACAAACACATATATGATAAAACGTACAAAATGTTCAACTGTATACAAACGTTATCGACAATTTCATAATGTCAAAATAATGTGGTTTGTATATGTTCCGTGTTCCATGTATGGACGCATCACTAATCAATGAATATACGTCTTCTTTTCAGTTTTGCTTCTTTCCTTTCTTCATTTTTATCGTGATGAAATATGAAAGAAAAATTTAAATATATAATGGCAAAGAAAGAACAGTATGTACCAATGTTCGAGAAAGAATAGTGTGTATCAACAACTGAGAAAGAACACTTTATATCGATAATCGAGAAAGAAAACTATGTATCAATAGCCGAGAAAATATAGTATGTATCAATAATGGAGAAATAATAGTATGTATCATTAATCGAGAAAGAATAGTATGTATCAAAAGTAAGTATCAATAGTCGAGAAAGAATAGTATGTTTCAATAGTCTAGAAAGAACAGTATGTATCAATAGTCTAGAAAGGATAGTATGCATCAATATCGAGATATATTAGAATGTGTCACTAGTCGAGAAAGAATAATATGTATCACTAGTAGAGAAAGAATATGTATCAATGATCGAGAAAGAATAATATCTATCACTAGTCGAGAAAGAATAACATGTATCACTAGTCGAGAAAGAATAATATGTATCAATGATCGAGAAAGAATAATATCTATCACTAGTCGAGAAAGAATAATATGTACCACTAGTCGAGAAAGAATATGTATCAATGATCGAGAAAGAATAATATCTATCACTAGTCGAGAAATAATAACATGTATCACTAGTCGAGAAAGAATAATATGTATCAATGATCGAGAAAGAATAATATCTATCACTAGTCGAGAAAGAATAACATGTATCACTAGTCGAGAAAGAATAATATGTATCAATGATCGAAATAGATATATAGAATGAGACTTCAGTCATGAAGAAGTTGAAATTAGTACCCATGAATATACAAAGAGGAGATGGGATAAAATGCCATGGTATAAGCCTGCTTCGTTATTATTAGTCCAGTATCAGTCATCCCATAATGAAGAAAACAGCATTTTACATACGTTGCAACAGATTTCAGCCCATTTATGCAAAATTTTCAAGTACTGCCGAGTTAGATCGTTCACCAGTCAAAATAAATTTGAAAGGTTGCCCATATGACGTACAAGTCGTTGCATAATTGAGGTACTGTATGGGCTGACGTAAGTCAGCGAGTGCTATAGATCTGGGCTTTCCATCCAAGCTATATTAGCTTCTTTAGTTGAGTATGGGCATTATCTATAATTATCATCTTTGACGTCATTCAAGTTATTAAACCTTCGGAAGTGCTGATTAGTTCATATAAAAAGGTGGATTGTTCGCTATTTACCATTACGGCTCCTGTTACTTCATTAATAATACCCGTTTTTGGCCTGTTCTGAGAAGACGTTACATCTAATACTCCCATCCCTTGACTTGCAGGGGTGAAGGACGATGCTCGTACAAGACTCGCGTACTAATTCAGTTCCCTTAGTAAACCTACGCAAACACCATGATATTAAAAATTCAATAACTTTAAATTTCTGAGTGCCCATAATCAAACATATCTATCTATCTATCTATCTATCTATCTATCTATCTATCTATATATATATATATATATATGAAACCTGGATGACATCTTCTGTGTGGAGAAAAGGATATGAACCGCGGCATTTTCTAGACCTACATGTGTTCGAAACATGTGCTTTCAATTCCGCACCAAAGAGTCAGGTGCTAATTTCAGTAATGAATGTTCCAAATTTAAACTATGAAATTCCATCAATTAAACAATGTCTCTATTTTTTGTCACTTACAACTAGGATAAACTCTCAAAAGATTCTTTTTCCTACAAAAATAACTTACATTATCGACCAATGCTGGCCAGCCCAACCCACATATACTCTATTTTACATTCACCCATTTCAGACTGGTTCCCATTTTTCCATACAATTAGTACCGTGTGTGCTACAAGTATAGGATCGCAAATGAGGAGAGTTTCAAATTATTCCTAATGTGCTTTACTGAAGTTCAAGTGCTACAGTTGTGGGTGTTACTGGATGACGGGTTTTAAGTCCAGATTTATTAACTCATCTTGAAAAGACATTCAAACTATCGTTGCCTTTTAGTTTTCTTGTTGCTGTTGGTCTACCCTTCACCCCTTCACTCCCATGTTTTAAATATAAGTTGCATTCTGAACGGGGGAGGGTACAGTACAATGAAGATATAAGATGTCTCGTACATAATATTATATCGGACAGATCCATTTCAGAATTCTCTTAATATTTAATCAATTGGCAGCAGGAGGAATGTTTTCTCCGAATCAAGCGGCAATATGAATAGTAAAACAGATAACTGTCTACGATAACATAATCTGCCAGATCAGGGGGAGCACATTTAACATTGATCAATGAGTTTATTTGTACCTTAGTACTTCACCATTTTCCCCGAAGAAACGTGCTTAATGTATAGATATATGCCAAAGAATTCATCTTGGAGAAAAAAAAAATTGCATTTAAATTATGTTAGTGATAAATAAGTGAGAAATCGCGAACTATTTTAACTTTTGTATTACGTCATTTTGATGATTCCATGTTTCACTCAATTTTTCCTTTCGTGTCACACGAGAGGTCGGTGCCTTACTAAAGCAATCTCTTGAAATCACGCAAGCGGCTGCTTGCAAGAGGTCACTGGAATCACTATCATTTACATGCTTTTGATGTTCTATGGAGACATGGTGCATCATGAGAATATTTCTTTTAATTTTGGCGAGAACGGATGATAAACGGGTCCTCTGCCATTGATCAGTCTTTCGTGAAATTAGAGTATTTTGGAAATGAAATAGACTTTGAAATACAGAACAAGACAAGTAGATACAACGGCATCTAAACTTCGAACTTGCGGTGCATTGTGTTTTCTCAAACGGCACATCTATTTAACGTTATTATGCAGAGGGTTAGAAATGAAAAAGACAGTAAACGACCTTAAGAAATTGTAATGAGAATTATCGAAAGCAACTTTCAAAAGAATTAAAAGTTAAAATGAATTAAAGAATTAAAAGATGTATACTTTGGTTTTATGTCTTCAACATGTTATACTTTTTAAATGTAATAAAATGCCTGTGATTGATATATCGGTTTAAATATTTTTAAATGAACTTCAATATAAAGTAAAACCAAATAAGAATACATGAAATGATGTAAAACAAAATAGTTATATTGTTTATATTATTGCCATTTTCCACATATTTTCAGACTCATGCATCATACTTGAAGCAATACAAGAACTATTTGATTCCAGTGTATCACGTTCTTGATACAGTGACTATCAGCAGGTTGGTTACACGGTCACGAATTTAAGAATATTGGCACGCTAAGTATCTGGTAACCGAAGATTATTGACACTACCTCTCCCCCTCTACGTTAAGAGTATGATGTTCATTATTGATGTATTGAAGGCAGAAATGGGATCTTTCTCTTTTACCGTATGTGCAAGCAGGAGTCGAACATAAATGCACTGTTTTAACTCCCACCATAAAAGTATCCTAGATATCTTTCGCAATACACAGCTTAGACTTTGGCAATGCGCAATGCGTGTGCCCGATGCCGTGTTAGATTGCTGGTAAATGAATGTCCCCATGCTTTGCAGCTTGAAACTTGAAACTCTTTTGCTTTCAGATGACTCCGATCAACGTTTCGGACATGAGTAGTTTGGAACTGCGAGCTGATCTATTCATACAACAAAATATTATTATCAAATGCAGGCAGCTGGTGGTAGCGCTTTTTGAAAATCCTAGATTTGCCTTCCGAATGAAGAGCTAATAAATTGTATTCCTAGGAAATTTGCAGTTTCTGCTTCTTTTTCAAAAGGATATACGTGAATTTTATTCATCGACAAAGATTGTGTACTTTGGTCATATGCACAATGCAAATGCAAATAAACAAGCACTCCACTGGTTCATTTTTATGGTGTACGTGTAAACAAGGACAATTGTTCAGGATTGCGCATGAATAGTTGAGGCTAGCATTTTGGAATGACTTTAGATTTATTGTTGGAGCTAACAGTGAAATGAAAGATTGGGAAAACCAACATCCCTGTGTGTACTTTGTAAATGTCGCTCAAATGTTAGAATAAAGATCATTACCGCTTTATCAGAGGAAAACTTCCTATAACCATAAAACAAACTCCACGGTAAAAAAAATCTATATCTCACCAGCGTGACCTATTAAAAAAGTGAAGTACTATATTACGTCCTTCTCCCGGGGATTTAAAGTTTGCTCATATATGTGTAGGAAATCAATCTGTCCCCAAAAATAATAAATCATCAACAAAACCAAATAAGAGTCTCTCGAATGGATTGGCGTGCGACTGGACGAAAATAATTTCCAGGAACTCAGTATATGACTTTTAACTGTTTAGTGCTGAAACCATCTCTGATATTCTTTAACAATACCAAGACTTTCAAATTAGCTGCTGTGGTGCCAGAGCTTGGAACCATTTGCACTGAAGATTAAAGCGAACATCCTTAGAAGTATTTTGGTGAAAACTCAGTCATAATGCTCAACCATTCAGGGGTAGTAGGGACAATAAGATTTTTACGGCAGTACTCGTGACAACCATGCTGGATGAACGACTGGCACCTTTTTAATTAGGATCAACTAGGTATCATAAGAATTCTATTGGTGAAAGCTCGTTTAGATTTATCCATCCTACTGGGAGTAGTAGAGTAAAACACTATTTCAAGATAGCCACTATGGTGGCCATATTGTAGGTTAGTAATATTCATTAAGGACCAAGTCGACACCACAACAATGCTTTGTATATGATAAAGATGTCAAATTGGCTTTCCGTATAAGAGGATCAGTGTGAAAAGAAAATTTACAAGCTGGCCACATATTGGACATCAGGTCGGCCCCATTTTAAATTTGAGTCAATAAAACATTATAAGTAGTCTTGCAGTGAAAACCTCATGCTGACATGAGCATTCGTCTACCAGAAGTAGCTATAAGATTTTGAAGATGGCCACTGTGCCAACCATATTAGAGATCATATCGGCACCATTTTCACTTAGGACAAGCCAGACGTCATAAAAAGTGTTTTAGTGAAAACTCCATGTCAGTATGGGTTGGCATTCAGGGGGAGTATTGATAGCATGATGTTTAAGATGGCTCTTGCGCCAGTCAGATTCGAAGACAGATCAGCGCCATTTTCATTTAAGATCAGCATAGATATTATAAGACGTCTTTCAGTGAAAACGTCATACAAGATTTCACGATGGCCACTGTGGCGGCCATAGTGGATGTCAGATCGGCACCATTTTCAAGAAAGACCAACTGAACATCACAAGAAGTCCCTTAGTAAAACCCTATATCAATGTGACCTTTTGTTCGGGTGCAGCTGTGAAAATAAGATTTTCAAGATGGCTTCTGTGAGGTCCATGTTAAACCTCAGATTGGTGCCATTGCATTTAAGATCAATAAGACATTAAGACATCATGAGAACTATTTAAGTGAAAACCCCATGTTGATCTAGCTATCAGTGTAGGATGAATAGTGATAATGAGATTTTCAAGCTGGTCGCTGTAGCGATCATATTGTGTGTCAATCAACACCGTTTTCATTTAGGACCAACTAGATGTCATAAGAAGTCTTTTAGTCGATCATATTGTGTGTCAATCAGCACCATTTTCATTTAGGACCAACTAGGCTTTTAGTCGATCATATTGTGTGTCAATCGGCACCATTTTCATTTAGGACCAACTACCCTTTTAGTCGATCATATTCTGTGTCAATCGGCACCATTTTCATTTAGGACCAACTACCCTTTTAGTCGATCATATTGTGTGTCAATCAGCACCCTTTTCATTTAGGACCAACAAGATGTCATAAGAAGTCTTTTAGTCGATCATATTGTGTGTCAATCGGCACCATTTTCATTTAGGACCAACTAGGCTTTTAGTCGATCATATTGTGTGTCAATCGGCACCATTTTCATTTAGGACCAACTAGGCTTTTAGTCGATCATATTGTGTGTCAATCGGCACCATTTTCATTTAGGACCAACTACCCTTTTAGTCGATCATATTGTGTGTCAATCAGCACCATTTTCATTTAGGACCAACTAGATGTCATAAGAAGTCTTTTAGTCGATCATACTGTGTGTCAATCGGCACCATTTTCATTTAGGACCAACTAGCCTTTTAGTCGATCATATTCTGTGTCAATCGGCACCATTTTCATTTAGGACCAACTACCCTTTTAGTCGATCATATTGTGTGTCAGTCAGCACCCTTTTCATTTAGGACCAACTAGCCTTTTAGTCGATCATATTCTGTGTCAGTCAGCACCATTTTCATTTAGGACCAACTAGGCTTTTAGGCGATCATATTCTGTGTCAATCAGCACCATTTTCATTTAGGACCAACTACCCTTTTAGTCGATCATATTCTGTGTCAATCAGCACCATTTTCATTTAGGACCAACTAGATGTCATAAGAAGTCTTTTAGTCGATCATATTGTGTGTCAATCGGCACCATTTTCATTTAGGACCAACTAGCCTATTAGTCGATCGTATTCTGTGTCAATCGGCACCATTTTCATTTAGGACCAACTAGCCTTTTAGTCGATCATATTCTGTGTCAATCGGCACCATTTTCATTTAGGACCAACTACCCTTTTAGTCGATCATATTGTGTGTCAATCGACACCATTTTCATTTAGGACCAACTACCCTTTTAGTCGATCATATTGTGTGTCAATCGGCACCATTTTCATTTAGGACCAACTACCCTTTTAGTCGATCATATTGTGTGTCAATCGACACCATTTTCATTTAGGACCAACTAGCCTTTTAGTCGATCATGTTCTGTGTCAATCAGCACCCTTTTCATTTAGGACCAACTAGCCTTTTAGTCGATCATATTCTGTGTCAATCGGCACCATTTTCATTTAGGACCAACTAGCCTTTTAGTCGATCATATTGTGTGTCAATCGGCACCATTTTCATTTAAGACCAACTAGCCTTTTAGTCGATCATATTCTGTGTCAATCGGCACCATTTTCATTTAGGACCAACTAGCCTTTTAGTCGATCATATTCTGTGTCAATGAGCACCATTTTCATTTAGGACCAACTAGATGTCATAAGAAGTTTTTTAGTTGAACCGGCATGTTGATAAGACCACTAATTTAGGAGGAGTAGCAATAACACGATTTTTAGTTGGCTGCCATGACGGTCATATTGGAAATCAGATTGGCACCTTTTTTCACTTTGGACCAACTATGCCAAATCATGAATGTGTGAGTACAGTTTCATTGCAATCCTCCACGTGATAAGGAATGGAAATGAAGACAGACGGACAACATAAGAAAACATATCTCATAAGTTCTACTGATCTATGACCAGTAGAGCTAAATGGAAAATACGCGTGAACATTTCTTAAAATATCAGAATCGTTTCATATTATAAATTTGAACCGGGAGGAAATTGTCCCAGATAGCGTGAAGGATGGGAACCACATAACTTCGGCACCGTGACAATAATTTGATATCGTGTATTATATTCTACTCGTATATTCAATACAGGGGGTTCTTGGATCATGTATGGTCATACGTAAAATATATGCCATGATTTCTGAATTTTCTTCATTGTCTATACCCGAAATCCATTATGTCTAAACCAGTAAACATGACGTTATAATCGTCCTCAAATTGCCTTTTGAGTCAGAGATCCATTTGCAATTTCTTCTTTGCCTCAAATCTACTCACTCTAACGCAGATGGTCTTAACATGTGCAGATATTATACCGCAATCAATTTGTATGTCCTTGTATACCATATCTGTATTGTTCGTCGTATTTCCTAATTGTTCTTAAATGAATAAAATATTTCTTCCTTTCATGCTGTTCTTTTTCTGTACTTAAATATTTATCCGGGATATAATTCTCATAGTAGACATATTACTTATGTCCCACTGAAAGCGGTGAAGCAATTTTTTTTCCATACAAATATTTTTAGCACCGTATCTCTCCTTTGTTTTCTGCCATTTCACGTCTATCTTTTGCACTAATTAGTGTCTATTTTCATCATCCATTGACATATGTAAAAATGTCATGCATTCTGTATAAATTTTATTTTTCCTTTGCTTTGTTTATTAAAATTTTATTCAAGATGTAGAATAATTCGCAGACATTCTTCAAAATGAAGAATAATTCATAGACTTTATTCAGTATGTAGAATAATTCATAGACTTTATTCAAAATGTAGAATAATTCAGAAATTTTATTCAAAATAAACAATATTTCCGAGAATTTTATTCAGTCTGTATAATAATTCATAGAATTTATTAAATATGATGATGAATACTTCCTATTCAAGATGCAGAATAATTAGTAGACTTTATTCAATATATAGAATAATTCGTAGACTTTATTCAGTTTGTAGAATAATTCGTAGACTTTATTCAGTATGTATAAACCCTACCCAGCATCAATTAATAGGCCTGTTTAATAATGTCAGTTACTCAGTAGATTAAAAAACAAAAAAAGAAACATCATCTTTTTAAAGAAATTTCTTTTCAGCTATGATGGTATGAAGAGACATGCAAATGACAAAAAAAGTTAATTATCATGCATTTGATCTTGTCAATGGAAATTTTCTTGCTTGGAATAATTTTCTTACGTTTTGAAAAAACAAAGCAAGCAAGAAAGAAATATAAAAAGTAAACTTGATTAGCAAACAATGAAAAGAACAAAGTGAATTAAAAAAAATCCCCAGCTATCAAGAAACTTATAGACAAACACACAAGAACACAGAGAAGACCAGGGACAAAAAACAGAAAATAGTATTTTCAAATTTTAAAATCTAGTACGAAATAAATATACTCTAGACGTTGTCCATTTTAGTACGATAACTATGAATAACTCTTCACGTAAAAAATATATATTTTATCAATTTTTCTGGTTATCAAGTATCTTTCACTCGTTGAAGCATTAAACTAAGTTTCGTTTGTAATGCTTTTAATAAACCTTAATTATTTAGAATTAGATATAAACTGAATCCGTTTTCTGTGTTCATCTCACATCCTTTAATCTACTTATTATTTTCCAGAACATCAATTTGCATCTCACATCTGCTTATTATTTTCTAGAACACCAATTTGCATCTCACATCTGCTTATTATTTTCTAGAACACCAATTTGCATCTCACATCTGCTTGTTATTTTCTAGAAAATAAATTTACATCTGACACCAGTTTATTATTTTCTAGAACATCAATGCATCACTCACTGTCATTTCCAGCCAATTCCACCGTCAGTCAGCAATTTATTCCAATGTCTAATTTAAAAACAAACAAAAACAGAAATGGTTTTCTGAATTCCAACACAAGTAGATTCACGATTACTTTGATAAAGTTTGCCCACAAAAGCAAGCACGTACGATGAACTTGTTCTTCTCCCAACGTGTGCATATGAGAACGTTTAATTGGTACCACAAATACAAGCTTCGACTAACGTTTAATGCAAATTAAAATATCTCTGATCTTGTCAAAACTCACTTTAAAATTAGCTTTGAAGAAGGCTCCACTCAGTCATCAAGCTCTCACGATTGACAGCTGAAAAGCTTCACTTCACGTCGGCAAACGTAAATTGATTTTTGTGTAACAACTAGTTTTTATTCCCGAAGGCATGCTTAACGTTCAGAGTATGGCTATAAACTTTTCTGGCTTGTCATTCTCCGTCTGTGAAGGGAAATATTCAGTTTGAAAATGTTTATAACCTAAAATAATTTATGTCGGTAGAAATGACTAGCAAAGGGCTAACAAAACGACTAACAAATGGTAACAACTTCAGTAATAAAGCTTAGAACGGGGTTGCCACCGACAATATACTCTTTTCAGCTTCATGAAAAATATATTTCCCTCAAAATATGTTTTTCTTTAATAGACATTATCTTCGAGAGCTGATACTATTATTCAAGCCGTGCGATTAAGAAAGAAAGAAAGAAAGAAAGAAAGAAAGAAAGAAGAAATAAAGAAAGAACGAATCAATTACAAAAGAATAACAGAACAAATATTGAGATATTTAAATAGAAGGGAAAAGCCATGGTAAGGAAGAAAAAGTATTTCTTATTTTGTAAACGAAATATCAGTAATAACTGACTTTAAACAGATGTTAATAGTGTTACCTGGGATAAATTATTAATTGTAAAAACGTTGATCCCATCCATTTTGTTTTCTTTCCATTGTTTTGCAACAGTGAAAGATCTTTGTATGACCTTTATTTCAAGCTTCACCAGTTACAGCAACACATGTAGGTTTCTAAGTCTCTGAATCACCTTAAATCATGTGACCTCACTAGGCAAACCTGACAGGAAGTTTGTATAAACTGCCACAAGGATCTGACGCGAATTCCAGAAATACTCAGATTCAGTGTCGGAAGTTCAGGGAACGTTTATATCTCACCGAATGATCTCATTATGTCAAGGTAGACGTTTATATAACTGTGGTATTTTGATATGTGATGTTTATCTGCGAATAACAATAAAGCTGGAAGCAGCAGAGGCTAACCTTCTGTAAAACAACGGCAAAAGAATAGCAAAACCCAAACATTGTAAACAAATATACTGTACAATAATATCTGATCAGTTTATTACATGGTACAGTTTATTACATGGTACAGTTGTTCTTTCAGAAGACTTGGTTATTTATTTGAAGATGTACATGTACATCAGAAAATTGTGACGAGAATAACATATTTGCGAATTTAGGAAATATCATGTTAAAAACTGTGATATACATTTTTGTGAAGATGTTCTAATTAGCAAGTATTTAATAACGCTATAATATCAGGATAACAGGATCGTGAAAAAGTTAACTGAATCGTATTCTGTGACTAAAAGCTTGTAGATCTAGATACTGGAATAAAGGAAAGGAAAACCGTATTGTAATGGAGCAAATTTTTCTGTCGATCTCGGTAGAACACATATAGTTGGACACGTGTACGATTAATTAGATTTATGGAGTTCTGCGCGCGTTTAAATTGCCATAATGCACGGATTGGTACAGTCTCTGTCACGAGTTTAACGATTTTTTTATTAAGGCTACGTTTGTTTAAACTGACCAGGAAAGGGGTCAAGTTCTGATCGGTATGAAAAACTGTCATTTCTGAAAGTTACCAGGAATCAGTTGGATAATCAAGGTTTGTCAGACGAACGGCATTGTTTCAGCAAGTTCAGGTGGGAAACATATTTCATCCAGATTGGTCAGGCTGTGAAGGGGGCGTGGTTTCACATGAAAAACTCTCAGTTTAAATGTGCAAAATAGCAAAATTGAAATCAGTCGACACTATTTTCTGCGAGAGAAAACAAAGGTAGAGGACTCCGAGTAATTTAAGAAGTAAATTTACTCGTTAAATGATCCAGGGGAGCAATTGTCTGGAAAAATTGACAGACACGTTCTGGAAGAGAGAGCTTGGAAAAACAAGGTATTTGCAACAATCTTATGTAATTCATTGATACTAGTATGATGATTTGTTTGATTTATTTCCTTGTATTTTCATGGATTTATTTGTTTAAGTTCGTAGATTTAAATTTCTTGATATGGTATACCTGTGTTGAGTTCGTTTATCTGAGTCTGTACAATGATATTTTTCTTTATATAAACATTGACGACTTGTTTGAACGTATAGTCTCGTTTATTATAGGAAATTATGTATCTAGAATTTCATGCCTTACTTTAGTTGAGATGCGAGAATCCGTGTGAATTCTCCGACCTATATATGAGTTCACGTATGATAACCACTTGATTGTTGTTATAAATACAGTAGCAAGGAATTTCATTTTGTGTAATTGAGACTAGTCTGGAACTAATGTCTCGGTGGGATGTTGAAATAGCCATTTGTTGACCGTTAATTTTGTGAAACTAGGTTGATACGGTCTGTCATGGCCAGTTAGACTAGATAGCCGTAGAATCTGTTTGAAATTAGGATAGAATTTATCTGACATAACGAGGGGGGAAGGTATTGATCTATTCCCCCAGTATAATGTGACGGAAGATTTAGGTTGCTTATTTCGTTATTTTGGAAGGACAGGATAGCTCTGCGTTCTACGTCTACGTACTACGTT
Organism: Megalonaias nervosa; assembly: GCA_016617855.1. Lineage (NCBI taxonomy): Eukaryota > Metazoa > Mollusca > Bivalvia > Unionida > Unionidae > Megalonaias > Megalonaias nervosa. The sequence continues at coordinate 22,968 of JAECUM010012367.1, read as the reverse complement.
TTACAAACTCAAAGTGGACCCAGAGTTGGAAGGGGCGTAAGAGGCGAGGCACCCTGAGGATTTGGAAAGAAAGCCAAAAGTGAAGAAGACCCAGACTTACCGGCACAAAGAAGTCGAAGTGGAAAAGACCCAGACTTACCGGCACAAGGAAGTCAAAAAGGGATAGTTGCTGTGGAATTTGGACTGAATCAAGACCATCAGGTTATGAAACTGTACAAGGCAATGTTTTCGATATATTTCACTTGGTCTAAATGATGATTTAAATTCTATCGCTTAACAGATCGGCTATTGGCATCATCATTTCTTTGTATTTGAAAATTCGTTGAAGAAATTAATTCAAAAGAAAGAAGTGTATCTTTAATGTATTATTACTTTTGTTTATGAACTTTATTGTTAGAAATTTTGGAATAAAATTTGTCTTTATTTGTAACGGGGGCTCGTGTTATTATGTTCTTTATACCTGCTCAGCTCTTTATCGATTCATCCTGTAAACTTCTCAATTTCTATTTATATTTACTCGTTCCGGGCAAATTACACCGTCGGCGATCACCTCTAGATAACGATAACCAAAACCCAGAACACCCACCCCGACAAAGCTGGGAGGGGAGTATCTGACACGTATTTAGTAATCTTGAGTTACGTTTGGAAAATATGTACTTATCAGGAACTTCTGGAAAACAAAATTATTCTTTCATTCTTTAAAACTGCATAAGATTTCTGCAGTTTTGAGCATCCACAACATAACAGAGTGATAAAATTCATATATCACATAACACGACATGACATAACATGATACAATATATGACATATGTGGTATGGCGTGTGATATGGTATCAGTGGCTTATTACATAATGATCACTGCGGTCAAAGACTGACTGAAATAAAAAGGCAACAAACAAACAATTATAGAACAAAAATTTGCAACCCTTATATCAGTTGTTAGATTTTGACATAGAATGTGTAATTAAATTGGTTTAGAAATGACTCTTCCTGTCGGTTGGTCTGTATTTACGTAATTCTTAATACAAGCCACTGAACATAATTTTTGATGCTAGAAATGTACATGTACTAACATGCATTTCTGAGAAAAAAAAGGTGATATCAATCATGTAGTACTAGTGTTATAATCCTTATATTACTTCTTTGCAGGCAATACAAAAATCCTTTGATTTCGGCAGGAAAAAGGAATGAAAAATCTTTACAAAGCACTGCAGACATTTAATTTGGCCGGATGTTTACATCTTACATGATTTTTGTCATACAATAATCGGAAAAAGGCGTCAGGAACTCCCCTACACTTAGATACTTGAGATAGGGGAGGGTGAATGTTTAGGAAGGGGCTCGTGCTCATAGTCCAAACTTTGAACTACACCAGCCAGAATGCTCCGCGAAGTCTGTCTTGTGGATTCACTGGCCTTCTATCTCTGACTGGCCCTCTATCTCTGGCTGCTTTATATTTCCAAAACAAATTAATATATGCATGAAACTTGCTGTTCCGTACAGTAAGGATATCTTGTAGGAACACATGCGTTGCCCTAAATTTCCAACATCAGTATTACTCTGAGACATTCTTTTTACACCCTAGGCAACATGCTGCACAGAAACTGTCAATTTGATGGGTTTGTGTGACAAAATGAATTGCAGAATTTTGTGAAAATTTATTTTTCTAGTGGAGTCTCTGTAAAGTTATGAAACAATTGGGGACTGCTTTATCGAACACCGTGAGTTATGAACGATATTTTTTTTTTTTAGAAATATATGTAATTACTGAAAAAACAAAGAAATTTAACATGTGACCATGTATGAAGGAAAGAATTAATGTGACTTTATATTACTCATAAAGTACCACAAAACGATATCATACAAAGAATGAAAGCTGTAAATTTATACGGAGAGTGTAATGAGGCTGTTGTAAGCAGTAGCATTCTCCAAATTGAAAAAAATAGATAACTGAATGAAAAAGCAGACGTGAAAAATGGCATATATATATATATATATATATATATATATATATATATATATATAACAACATACAGCAGCATATATAGCCTTAGCACTCCTCTAACTGCTCTCTATGCTGCCTCACTCAACACAACTATATATATACATACATACATACATACATATATACATACATACATACATACATATATATTCCACCATAGACATGATCGGGGGTGGGGCGAGAACAGACATAGCAACACACAAACACACCTTGAAACGCATACAACGAAGCATATATTTACATTTGGGCAGATAAGCAAAACTAACAGAAGAATGAAAGAGGTCTAAACTAAAGACAAAGACCAGAAGAAAACAACTACATGACTAAAAAGCGAGTTATTATGTGTGTTTGTGTGTGTGTGTGTGTGTGTGTGTGTGTGTGTGTGTGATTGAGAGTTTTAACGTAGCTTTAACCATTTTTCAGTCATATCGCTACGACGTCTGCAGTTTTATAGTGATGTCTAGCACTGTGGCATCATGCCGCAGATATGCAGCATGATGTCCCACCCAGTAACATTATCCTGACATCAGGCCGACCAGTCCTAACACTAACCACTTAATGCAGAGCGCATATGTGTGTGTGTGTGTGTGTGTGTGTGTGTGTGTGTGTGTGTGTGTGTGTGTGTGTGTGTGTGTGTGTGTGTGTGTGTGTGTGTGTGTGTGTGATTTAGATTTTTTAACGTAGCTTTAACAATTTTTTCAGTCATATCTCTACGATGTCTGTAGTGTGACAGTTTATAGTGATGTCAAGCACTGGGGCATCATGCCGCAGACATGTGGCATGATGTCCCACCCAGTCACATTATCCTGACACCAGGCCGACCAGTCCTAACACTAACCTCTTAATGCTGAGCGCCAAGCGAGGCATCTGTTCGTACCATTTTTTAAAGTCTTTGGTATGACTCGGCCGGGGTTAAAACCCGCGATTTCCCGCATCCGAATGTAAATATTATTTATTCTATGCATACCACTCTGTGTGTGTGTGTGTGTGTGTGTGTGTGTGTGTGTGTGTGTGTGTGTGTGTGTGTGTGTGTGTGTGTGTGTGTGTGTGTGTGTGTGTGTGCGCGCGCCTTTATGTAAGCTTTTCTTTGTTCACTGATAAATACTTTGTTTTAGTTGGAAACGTAGTGAAATTATGTTATTTTCCCCGCATCAAGTTCCAACTTGTCCATGTATTTGCGTGCGAGATATTTCATTTCACATAATGATTCTCTTACAGAGCCGTGCACAAATGAATATTTACAAATTTGGTACCCAACTTTCCTCCTTTTGAATGTTCTCTTGTTTTCCAGTGAGTGGTGTTCGTGCCCGATAAATCTTCTCGAACCCTAACGCGGGCATATGTGCACAAGATTGCCGATTAGCAAGGGAGATCAAACGCGTAACTTTGACTTCATATCAGCGACCAGATTGGTTTACGTGTTTATGTATCTCTGATACAGACGTGAATATCTCAGAATCGAGATGGTTCCTTGGTAATGAAATGCATGCCAATATTTTGTAAAGACAAAAACCTTTAATCATCCATATTGTTTCTCCGAGCTTCCTTGTTAGAAGAAAATATTCAGAATAGCCCTTGATTGTCGGGAATTAACTCTGTAAGAGGTTTGGGGTATCGTTAGTTTCGTGTAATAGCTATTACTTGTACCTGAATGCTTTAATCAAAATTTTACATGTATACTTTCAGCAAAAATCATTGGTTAGTTTGTATTTGTATGTTTAATGTAGAATTATTCTCATTTTTCTGCAATCCGATGAAAATTCACCCCACCCTCAACCCCACACGTATAGTGAATCCTTAGGTAGCAGGGGATAGTTTCGTAAATTGGCCAATTTCTTAAAATTAAGTCTATGATGTGATACTATTGTTTAATAACTACAGATTAGGATATATTTGTGAATTAAGTATTTCTGGCTTGTGTTTTTGTCGAAATTTGACGTGAGGCATCCACACTCCTATAGTTACTTCACAGTATCTAGACAGTGAGATACCAATAGGCGGGTATGAAGCAGAGCTAGCCACCCATAGTATTTGACGTGGATTCAAAGCATGTAGAATATCTGAAAAACGGCCTGGACGGCAGTTATTTTGAATACCATCAAACTCTTTAGCACACAATCGTTTTCAAAATTATCACAGATGGAAAGGACTTACATTTGCACTTTGAACATTCCTTCGTGTCCAAAATGACCTTGAGACGTGAAAAGCGCAGGTACAAGTTTGGGGTAGTGGTGCATGAACATTTTTAGCTATGAGCTTCCATTGACTTGCAGGTGAAGAGAATATTCTTATGTTGTGTTTTACTATAACTATCCAACTATATGAACCTATCTGACATTACAGGTGAATTGTACCTTCATTAATTTTTGTATTAGGCAAGTTGATGCGGCCCCAAATTTGTGCATAAAAACTCTCCTTTGCACCCTTAGCTCTTTGTTACCGATGATATGATACACATGACCTATAACCGTATCCTACTAGTCTTTTTATACCTCTGCCATACTTTAATTGATAAGGCTCATGAAATGACATATACCTGCATATTACCTGTATTATACATGTATATATAATATGTGTGGCGGCCATCAATTTTCATACATTCATCATTTGCAGACTCCAATCCTTAAGCTCTTGTTCTGGTGCTGTTCTTCCTCCACCCCTCCCCGTTGAACTCGTTCGAAAATAATATTACATATAGAAGTAGATGCTTGTGTGATTTATCTTTTGAACAATTCTTAATATTGTTTACATGGTGTTGCTGTAAGTGTATTAGTAAAGTCTTCAAGTGAAAATCGAAGCTTCGCAATTTACATTAAGACTTTTAGCGATGTATTAAGACATCGGCTTCTACGAGTGAATGTCGAGTTACAGTGCAAGGTGCTTTCTTATAAGAAACTCTTTAGATGGCGTTAACTTCGTATATACTTATACGATACTAGACCCTGTAGATGGCGTTTGCTTCATATATACTTATACGAGACTATAGATGGAGTTAGCTTCGTTTATACTTATACGAGACTCTGTAGATTACGTTAGTTTCATAAACACTTATAAGAGACTGTATGGATGGCATTAGGTTCCAATATATTCATATTTGAATATATCCAATATATGATCCATTTAAATATGGAATTTACTCCGCTCCAAATAGACCGCTCCCGTGGCCTAAGTCGGGTGCGGAAGGTTGCGGGTTCGAACCCCGGTCGAATCATACCAAAAACTTATAAAAATTGGTACTAACAGTTGCCTCGCTTGGCGCTCAGCATTATAAGGTTATTGTTAGGACTGGTCGGCCTGGTGTCGGGATAATGTGACTGGGTGGGACATGATGCTACATGTCCGCGGCATGATTCCTCAGTGCTTGACATCACTAGAGACTGCCACACTGCAGACACCGTAGCGATATGACTGAAAAATTGTTAAAGCTACGTTAAAAATCCACAGCACACACACACACACACACACACACACACACACACACACACACACACACACAACATCAATAGTTACTCAACCCATGCAATTTTTTTTTATAACCTCTTTAATATTCAAATATTCCATTATTTTTGTTGATTTAGAATTATTTCATATAGGCAATTGGATCAACTGAAAATCAAACAAGAACATTGTTTTATCCGTCTATAAAGGTCCTCGTATGCTGTCATTGCTTTTTCGTTCAACTCCTCTCTTTTTTTTTTAAAATGAAATATAAATTACGTGCAGTCTAGTATACATGCGTCTCTTGGGTCAGTTCGTCCATTTTTAAATTTTCAATATTAAGTTGTAAAAAGAGCCTTCTGCATTATAGTTATGCCTTCTTAATAAATATCAACTAGAAGTCTCTGCTGGACTGGTCAAGGCTTACAGTAGTGAAATGTTGCCATGGTGAAACGAACAAACAAAGTTATCGATTCTTATGATGAATGTGTATTTATACATTCTAGAACTCTCGCGGTTCTTTCAAAATGACGGAATTTAGCTGACTGTGAGTTAAGGAGCAATGGTTGAGTCAGACTGGAGAGAGAGAGAGAGAGAGAGAGAGAGAGAGAGAGAGTCTTGAAGTTAGTCCTTTTGGAATGTGCAGCGGTGTTTCTCATATCTCCAAACCACCAAACCAAAGCATTTTCCAACACCTGACTGATACTGTAATACATTGGAGACAATTTATCAAGGCTGGGAGTGAATGCTCATCTGTTATTTGAAATAATAATAATATAATAATAGTAGTAGTAGTAGCAGTAGTACTAGTAGTGGTAGTGGTAGTAGTAGTTGTTGTTGTAGTTGTAGTAGTAGTATTTGTTGTTGTAGTTGTAGTAGTAGTAGTAGTAGTAGTAGTTGTTGTTGTTGTTGTTGTTGTTGTTGTAGTTGTTGTAGTATCGCAAAAAAACCCAGCAGCAATCCTAAGAGGCAAAACAACAACAACACTCCTCGAGGAAATTCATATTTATCTTGGATTTCAGGGAACATTACTATTATTATTATTATTATTATTATTATTATTATTATTATTATTACACTGACTCTCGCCATATCTATATTGTTTTCTAGCCCAAACGTCCAGGGGTAAGATCAATCCTTATTCACGTTTCACATCTTCTGACATCAGAAGAATGACACACCAATTTATAGAAATAAAAATTGTATGGATATATAAAAATGATATAAAATGAGTTGCACGTTGTACTCACGCGCCGATGCACAAACACATGAGCTTACTCACGTAGTTCCCAATTTATTTTGGAACAAACTATTTCTTTCCGCTGTTCTAAAAAACGCATTGCAATGCACCGTTCATGATCACAATAAATATATAGACCTTGTTTGGAAAGGTGAATTTGGTTCCTGTTTGACATGGGGGTTTTTTCCATTTGAATTTGCGACTGCCCATTGAATGCCGTTTAACTCTGTGAAACAACATTATTTGTTTGATAGCAATAACTTGCACAATCATCGATTGCATGACTGTTGGAGATAAATTAGATTGAAAAACATATCAATAAGTTTAACACAGGGGTCATACCGAACTAGCCCTCTGTTTCCTGCACGTGGAAACATTTCGTATGCTCGGGTCTTATCCTTCATCTGGCGAAAGATTATAAAATTCTGTTGCCACAGAATGTCTGAAAATTAAACTTGGGGTTTGTAAAAATATTTAGTCTTAAAACAAAACCGGCAGTCTAGAGATTTAAAGTCACAATGAAAGCTAGATACCTAAATGGATAAAAACCGAGTCAATCATTTTTTCGAATAAGCCAATGATCAGTTTGTCATTGATTCAATGACACTGATGACATATTCGTAAAGATATGGATTTTGTAACTTATTCATAAAGATGGGTAAACGACTAGATCTTAATGGACGAAAAGCAATACATAATCCCACAAAAAGGAAGATATTATTTCCACGAATTTACGCAATTATATAAGGGCAATAGAAAACAAGCAACATTTTTAAAACCAGCAACATTTTTAAAGATTAAGGATAAAAAGGAGCAAGAAAAAGACGAGATGCCAAGTCATGGATAATACTGTAATAAATTTTGGAGATGCGCATTTGGTTATAGAGCCCCGTTTAAGGAATTTTTAGATTTGTGTGATTACTTGTTTAATTATTGGAATTTGGAGCAATGGAAATATTCCTTAGCCCGAAATAATTAGCCATTACTAGGAGCAAACGTCACGGAGAGAAAGTGTTAGTGAGTTTCCATGATGCAATGGTCAATTAGTAGTGAATTCAGACCCAAACCGCATGACTGTCCCTGGAAATAATATAGTCCCTATTAAAAGCTAATGGTGTACATTGGTGTTGTGACTGCAATGGCAGTATTTACGGTAGGAAACCGGTAAATTACACAATGGAATAAACAAGAATGGACTCGGCAGATACCGTTTATGTCGCCATGGTGGCAAATGTGATGCAGTTGTACTGGCGTAATGTGCCTTGAAACCATTGATGGACTGGCCTAAGGTGGCGTAGTTAAAATAGTTCCCTATGTTAGTGGATAGTTGTAGTGTTTCTACGGCGTGAACTGCTGACGGTACGGAAAGTGGATGAAGAGAAACTATGCGGATGTGCGGTTGATAGATATTTGACAAGTTGGGAGATCTGTGGTCTTGCATTGATTAGAGTAAAATTCATGCATAAAATGGACACGTCGGACTTTCTAATTTACAACTGAAGTTGTATAGAAGTCTTTGGAAATTTGGGGTAAACATATGACTTCTAGCGGGAATCGCGCCAGGGTTTTGACACCGCTCGGTCAAGCATAGACCCCTGGCTTGTAACAAGAAAGGATGTAAGGATAGGAAACGTGCATTTTTGTGCTTTTGTTTGTTTGTTGTCCGTTTGTATTTGTTTTGTCTTAAACACTTATTATCATATCTCAAGGTGTTTTTTTTATTTCAAATGCCTAACAACTGTTATTTCTTTTCATTAGCAAGGTGAAAATTCCGTTGCTATTAGTGCTGGCTTCTCGCCCACATAAAATACTGTGAAGGGAAGGTGGTGAAAAATAACACACCAGCGGGAGGTCTCATCAAAATCGCATTCATGCAAACCGCACGTGTTCCAAATTCTCTTAACACAATACCAGTATTAAAAACTCAGTGCGGTAAAGCATTTTTCGTGGCTTTGAGGAATCCTCCTTTTGTTGGAGGCAAATATGTGAAAGATTTTTTACACACTAGTTCAATAAACTAATCGATCTGAGGTACTCCAAAACAAATCAAAACAAGTGGACACACTTAGGTATTTATCTTGCTTTCTTGTTTGTTTTATTTGCTAAGCTTTTCAACAAGAATATGCGTTCGATAGTTAATATGCCCGAGGCGAATATTATTGTGGGGTAGGGCGATTATAATAGTATTGGTATAACCTAGAGGGTGCCTTTGCTTGTGATATCAGGTTTATGGTAGGTTGGCTAAGATAAGAGTATTGGTAGAGAAATCAAGGGCGCTTTCAGATAATCCACGTACCACACGAGAGAATGTAGTCTATCGGATTTATTGTATGACGGTGGCTTTCTTAAAAATTTAATAGAGCAGCTCTCTTTTTTCAGACCTCCACCCACCCACCCCATGTCTCACGTCCTCTTATTTGCTTTACCCCACGCAAGGTTTCTCTTTTTCTAATCTGTGAAGATAACATGAATGCATAAGAGCCATTTTCGAATACTAGCATGATGATGTTTCCTCCAGGCCCATCAAGATTTTCTACGTATACGTTGGAAAGTGCTGTGATGAAGTCCTTTGAACGGACTTGTCTAATTCATTTTTATTTTTATTTTTTTCAAACGTTTAAGAATCATTCTGAAAACAAGATGGTTAGAGAGGACATTGTCTAGAGTCATGCATTAATGTATATACATGCCTGAATATATTCCAGGAATACATTGTAGTTATTTATTTTATTTCATTTATTTATTTTATTGTATTTATTTAGCATATATATCCCATATAGAATTACCAAGCATACTTTCATCCGATTTATTCATATTATAACCAGTTAATGTCTTCTTTCGATTGGCATAAAGCTGGCTTAGTTTTTCATTGGAGTCTTATTAAAGATCTGCTTCAATCTGGCATAGCATAATGAGTCAATTATGCCACCATTTCAGTGCTAACCAGAAAACGTACTTGAGAGTATCCATAAACACATTCTTCAAACCAGTTTGCAATATCGTTCTGGTTCCAAACTTAGGCTACTTTTTGGTTCAAAGCAAAGTCCAATTTTCCACGAAGTTTGACCTTTTTGGGGGAGGATTGGTTCGGGGTGGAGGTGGTAGGTAGCCTGTAAAAAGTGGTAGAGTTAGTAGTTGACAAGCTTCACTGTTATCAGCGTATGAGGGCAGTCTGCAAAGGAAGGCGGGTTACATAGAGAACTGTCGAGGGAAGTTTTGCTGAATAATATTAATATACATGTATTTGCAGTAAGTGATTGTATACAATACAATTTTTGGGATCTTATGGCTTTCGATGATGCTCACAATGTTATGTAGAGGAATGACTCTCTAGCGTCCTCAAACGTGCAGCCACTACCCCTCAATATTTGTGCGGATTCGCATAATGCCAAGGTATATTTGGTTGACTTATCCTTGTTACGCTGTTTTGGATCTGTGTACTGAAATCCAGCTTTGATCGGTCCTAGTCGCCATCACAATCCCGATGTGAGAATTATTTGATATCTTAGTAGATGTGATATCATTACTGACCAGCAATTCCTATGTCCATGCCACCAGAATTAAAGGTGATTAATGCGACAGATGGCGAAGACTGCCCATATCTGCCTGTGTGAGGTCCATGATCAGAATAATGAAACCTATTGCTTAATCAAGTAAGGATCTGTTGCGCGCTTCTGTTTTACGTACCTTCTGTACAAAGGAGCATTTGTTTGTGATAGTGTCTGTGAGGTAATTATACAGAAATTCGATCAAGCGTGAATATACTCAAAACAGTGCAAGAAAAGGGAAAAGCAAAAGAGACCATGACAAAACATAAATTTTATTGCTTCGTATCTTGGCGCTGAGTATATTCATTTCAGAACTTTCGGCCATTTTCAGGCATATGCGACCAAATTCCATATGAGAAAGGACGCCTGATTTCTCATGTTCATGTACGCGGATCAATCGTGTTGTTGTGTTTTTTTCTAACTGCGGTTTCATAGGTGTCAATCGCATAAAAATGCAGAATCAAATTCCTACACGTGTATCCTAAATGGATTCGGGTTGAAAGCACCAAGCAGCTACTCGCCAAATATGAAGAATAATGACCACAGAATTACTTTAATGAGATTGTCACAGGTTATGGAACACTACCGAACCACCTGTCCAGCACCGGTGTCCCTAGGTATCCATCTATTTCATGGCGTCACACCAGCGTGAACATCATCCGTCGTGACAGAGTTTCTGAAAGAGCCAAGCATCCAAACCAAATCCTCCATACAGCCTTGAATGAGCTCCAAATGACTTTGGCTGAAACTCGTTATCCAAGATTGTCTGAGGGTGCAGACGATCTGAATGAAAGCACCATGCGGTTGGAAGGGCAGTTTTCCAGTGTCTGAACAAGATGCCAAAATGTGAATATAAAACGGCATATACTAGCTGGATAATTGGACTGAGTAAGTGTTTAGAGGTGCATGGGTAGTACTTTGGGGAGATGCAATTATGTACTGCTTACTAATAACGAACTTTGTTGGTACAGCTCACTAATATTCGGAAATTCTTTAAACACCCTTCGTGCATCAAGGGATCCACAAATTTATTTTGATAATGGACTTTGGTCACAAAAGATGTAATAACATTTGCTTCATGAAAGAAAAGAGCCTAACGAACCATCTAAGTTGAATGTGCATGTAATTCTAATATAGGAGCTTATAATAACCACGCAGCTTCACACTGTGAAGGATTACCGTTAATCGTGTATATAACATTGGAATAAAGACGATCATCAGGTTAGCATATTGGTTTCTCAAGCAAATGAGGCAATAATATTAAATATTGCAGCAAAGATTATATGCATTGTGCAGTTTTTAAGAAGAGTAATTGATTATAGGGATACCTTATAAGCTGCTTGGATTAATATTATTAATTAATTAGACTCTATCATACTTAATCTTAGATAGATCACTCACATATTCATTTGATGATTAGTATCTATTAAAATCATTCCAAGAAAACTCTATTTTTTATGAGGTAAGATACGACTCTTTAAGGCCATTGTACATGATATATGACCTAGCATACCTTTTAAGTTTGTAGCTTTTGTCTAAATACATGGAGTATTAATTTTTCACTATCGAAATTTCAAGTAGTTAATATATTATATCTATTGTCTGGTTTGTTTTGAATATATGGTAAATGTTATATGTCGTGTTTACTTTTTCTATGGGAGCTTGGCACAAAATAATTTTTATAGTGCTGTTCGTTGTATAAAACCCCAAAATCCCCAATTCTGACGAATCAAACTATTATTTTGGCAATTTTTCAGTGGTACAGTTGCTGTTTGCAGTATTTCCATGGTTTGGTTTCCTTTGAACATATTCTTTAGCTATAAATCAAAGCAGTAATGCAGACAATTAATTTGAAGATATATAAAGGACATCTGGAAAACTGACGACTAAATCTATCTTAATTCCACCAATCGCACAAAGGAACCCGTCTTTGTGGATATGCTAAAACTAATTTCACTAATAACAGAAACGAGACCTTTGTGGTTATTCTAAATGTAGCATTCTTCTTTACCGCGTTAGTGATTGACGTTATGACTGTAGTTGGAACGTCTTTTTCAACTGATTTAGTATGCTGTTGGCATACCGTTTCGTTCCGTTTCCATTTCCCAACTTTTCCAGATGTGCTTTCCTTTGCGAACTGTTTCGTATCGTTCTTGGTCAGTCCCAAGCGTGTCACTGAATCTATGTCATCGGAAGTGTAGCGTTTGTACCCTGTTCTGTAGTGTACGTAATTTTTCTAGTGGTTTAATTGTCATAACGGTTGTGTGTGTGTGTGTGTGTGTGTGTGTGTGTGTGTTTACGATGACACAGCAAACCATGAAAGTTCACGACATTGAAAATGAATATCAAAATGATATCTCTGGAAAATGACATACATGGAAACTGCACACACTGGCAACGTGATTTTACAATATTTCAAAATCCTATGATGTCTCATGATGGAATGTAGTACATGTATTCTGTACGACAAGGTGGTAACATGTATTCTGTACAACGACGTGGCTTACAAGATTTCAAAATCTTATGAAGTCTTATAATGGAAAGTAACACATGTATCATGTACGATGGTTTACAACATTTCAAAATCCTATGATGTCTTATGATGGAATGTAGAACATGTGTTCTGTAACACAAATATTTCGACATTTTATGAAGCGTATAATGGAATGTAAGACATGTATGCTGTACTAAAACATGGACTAAAATACTTCAAAACTCTACGAAATCTTTTATTGCAATGTAACACATGTATTCTGTACGACGACGTGGTTAACAATATTTACAAATTCCATGAAGTCTTATGATGTAATGTAATATAACACATGCATTCTGTAAGACAACGTGGTTGACAATATTTAACAATTTTATATAGCTTATATTGGAGTGTAACATTCTACCCATTTCTTCATGCACAACATGCATGCTAGCATGAAGTTATTTCTTACAGAATGTACGCGTCCAATAGCATCAAATGAACGCGTTCAGTAGCATCAACTGTACGCGTTCAATACCATCAGCGGGGTACCACATTTCATTGGAATAATTTATAGCACATTTAACACATGTATGATGCATAACAACAGCTTATTTAACTGAATATTTCTAACATTCCTATCAACACATTCAATGCTGTGAAACTTTCATTAGCAACAAATGTTTAAAAATAAATGCTTTTGGAAATTTACTATTACTTGCTTACTTAAAGGCATGAATAAAGGTACAAATTTTTTTGCCACTTCTATGGTCCTGCTAATATATTCCACAGTGCGTCTTACCTGACTCGACCCACATTTATAAAACCCGTTAGTTTTGAATTTTTCAATGTTCACATTCAGTGCCTATTTCTAATATCCTTTAGTTTTGATTTTTTCAGCGTCTACTCTCAGTCCCTGTTTCTAAAACCCGATAGTTGTTTTTCTTAGTGTTCATCTTCAGTCCCTATTTCTAAAACCATTAGTTTGGGTTTTCTTTGTGTTTACCTTCAGTCCCTATTTCTAAAACCCGTCGTTTGGTTTTCTTAGTGTTCATCTTCGGTCCCTATTTCTAAAACCCGTTAGGTTGGTTTTCCTTAATGTTCGTCTACAGTCCCCATTTCTAAAACCCGTTAGTTTTGTTTTTCTTAGTGTTCATCTTCGGTCACCATTTCTAAAACCCGTTAGTTTGGTCTTTCTTAGTGTTGATCTTCAGTCTCTGTTTACTGCAATAGCTATACAGGATATCCAAAACGTTTTCAGTACTTATGCAGAGTAGTGTCAATTCTGTTTTAAGAACTGAATGTGCTCTTACAATATTTTGTAGACAGAAGCACTGCAATTTTAGCCAATTGCGTACGACAAATCGCAGGAACAAAGGTAATTTGCACGATCTGTCCCCACAGGGTTTTAAACTTTGCGTGACTAGAGATAGTTTTTACACGAAACCCATGATCCCACTATGTGGCAGCATCTCTGTGCTATACTGTTTATTTCTCTCTGTTCGAAATATAACTAAGGTGGTGCAACAAAATTGTCATCAATATATCAATATGATCTCCTCTAAAACGCTGATCTATTGGTTGTTTTAGCTAATTTTGAATTGGTCAACCTGCCTTCCTATGGCAGCACAGATGGAATTAGCTGTGTCTTCTGTGTGGATGATGCAACTGATACTAATAGGCATCAGACAAGTTGGCCCGTGATCGCGCACCTGGCTGCCTAAGAACCAAATGCAAGAGCGGTTGCTCATAATATCAGGGTCAGTAGGATGCTTTCTATTGAAATGTCTCCATATCTTATGATAACAAATTTTCAATATTTCTGTGACATTTTTATATTCGCCCATATCTGGCTGCACATTAGCATCATTGGTCACCTTTAAAAGGCCCCTACACGAGGATGCTTTGTATCTAAGTTGGTCAAGTTCTGTCAAGCACTTTTCAAAGATAAAGTTATGCGATTTTTTCATATTTCAGCAACGAACGCCATATTTGAAGGCGGAGAGGCATCTTTTCAATAACTGTGAAAGGTGTTTAAGCTTGGGTACTTTTCTATCAAACTTGCTCAAATTTAGGAAAATGGTTATCCAGGAGAAGTTAAACCTTTTCTTTCATACGTTTTTGTAACATACAGTGATGTGATGTGATTATGATTTTTAACGTAGCTTTAACAATTTTTCAGTCATATCGCTACGATGTCTGCAGTGTGGCAGTTTATAGTGATGTCTAGCACTGGGGCATCATGCCGCAGACATGTAGCATGATGTCCCACCCAGTCACATTATCCTGACACCAGGCCGACCAGTCCTAACACTAACCTCTTAATGCTGAGCGCCAAGCGAGGCAGCTGTTAGTACCATTTTTTAAATTCTTTGGTATGACTCGACCGGGGATCGAACCCACGACCTCCCGCATCCGAGGCGGACGCTCTAACCACTAGGCCACCGGAGCGGTCTGTAACATACACATCTGATGGCTGATTTGTCACTTGTATATTCCACAACGGTCTTCATGAATCTAATTTGGTCAGCTTCTAGCAGGTGGTTACGGAAAAGTTGTTTAAATGTTTTTCCGTGCTTATTAACAATTGTCACCTTTGACGGCAGATCGATATCAAATATAATTTGTAAGGTCCTCAGTAATAATTTGTAAGGTCCTCAGGCTAGGATTGTTTCAATCAAGGTTTGTTAAATTCTATTCAGTGAAATGAGTTCGTTTAAAATGTTTTTTATTTATAGTAACAGTAGACATGTTTGGCGGCAGGGATGAATCATTTGTATCAGTTTTGAAAGGTATTCATACTAGGAGGCCTTGTTTCAATTTTTGACTATATTCTGTTCAGCCGAATAACTAGACTAAAGGATTTCTCTTTTCAATATCAGCAACATCATTTGACATTGGATAAGAATTATTGGTATAAATTTGAAAGGGATCGGCATTATTTGTAAAACCTTGAAAGCCATGTATGCCAAGATGATTTGTGCCGAGTTTGACTGAAATTGGTCTGGAAAACTTTGAGAAGAAGTAGAGTGTATCAATTCTTGACGGGCGACGGACAAGCTTTTATATTGTTGGTAACGTCGTCATATTTGAAAGCGGATCGTAGTCATATGAATCACTTTGAAAAGTATCCATGCCAAGATGCTTTCTGTCAAATTTGATCAAAACCTATTCAGCTGTTCTGAAGAAAAGTTCATTTAATGCTTTTTTGTTTCTAGTTTTTGGTAAAAGTGACCATACCTAAAGGCCGATTGGCATCATTCGTATTAGTCAGAGAAACCTTTATTACATGATGCTCTTTGCCAAGTTTGGTTGAAAATGTAGTCTCGATGCTTTTTAAGAAGTTGAAAAAAAAATCAGTTCTTGCTCAACGACGGAAGACGCACGACGGACGAAAGGCCATAATATAAGGCCACATTGCTTTACAGCCAGGCAAGCTAAAACTGATGTGAGAAGTGTACTAAACAAAACGTTTCTCATTGTAATTTATATTCCATGTCATCCAACATTTTTTATCTTTTCGTTCTCAACTATTTTGTCCTGTTATCCTTTACATCAGGGGTCTCAAACTCAAACCATCCTGAGGGCCGCATGAGGGCATTTTCTATGGCCCAAGGGCCGCACCACCTTAGTTTTCTCTCATGACACATTGTGACGCCAATCATTTTGTGGGCCACAGGATACGCCTTGGCGGGCCTCGTGTTTGAGACCCCTGCTCTACATCATCCATGTTTAAACTTCCTTCTACCTTTTGCAACGTGTCACATAAAATTTATAATTGATCTCTTTGAAGTTTTAATTCACAATAGATTAAATGCATCTTCTGTTAAAAGATTTGTCGCTTTGCAACATTTTTTCAGTTCTAATTGTTGTATGTTTTCTTTTTGTCTTTATCTGCGTGATTAATTACAGGCGCATCTTTAGCCTTAAGTGAGTTCAAATCATTTACGTCTTTGGATGTTTGCTTATAGCATGTTGTGTAAGGTTCCACCTAACCCTTGACGAATTAAGACAATACTGCTATTTAGACACCCTATTTATTAAAGTAGGAAAAATACTAAATCACTTGTAGAATTTACTGTCACTAATTATTTCTCTGTAAAAATGTATTAGGTATCAAGTATTTGTCACTAAAGGTTACCTAGATTTAAAAGTCACTTAGGTATAGACTATTTGTCACTAAAAGTCACTTAGGTATTGACTATTTGTCACTAAAAGTTACTTAGGTATTGACTATTTGTCACTAAAAGTCACTTAGGTATTGACTATTTGTCACTAAAAGTTACTTAGGTATTGACAATTTGTCATTAAAAGTCACTTAGGTATTGACTATTTGTCACTAAAAGTCACTTAGGTATTGACTATTTGTCACTAAAAGTTACTTAGGTATTGACTTTGTCATTAAAAGTCACTTAGGTATTGACTATTTGTCACTAAAAGTCACTTAGGTACTGACTATTTGTCACTAAGTGCTAATGTTACTCTCAGAATGATCTTTCAGCAATTTTTGTATTTGTAAACGTTCATAGTTTGCGTAATATTCATGAAAAATTCACAGATAAATATATCACTCAAAATTGTTGTTGACGGTAGCGAAAATATAAACCCTTGTGTATAACGAGAGGCCCATATAATTTTGTCATCGGTCACAGGGGTAACTTAGATACGTAAGCTGGTAAAATTAAATTCATGTATTTATGGAAACTATGGAGTGCTAAGAAACGTTTCGAGAAATTAGTTGCCACATTATGTATTCAACGAAAAAATAAGCCATATCTAAATTTCATGCTAAAACAGATTGAATTGGTCGGTCGGAATATGGTTGCTTTTTTACTCAATTTATCCTCTTTGCAATGGGGGATTCCAATGACGAAGAGACAGTGACGCTTTGAAAACACAAAGACTGGATTAACTCGAACGGCATATTTTGGAAGAACGTGTAATAGATGGAGTTTAAACAAAACTAATGCAGAAAAGTGAACAAAATATCAAAGTAGATTATATTAAATCATCATAGAATAAACCAAACACAACGTCTTCGATCCTTACAAGAAAGCAATGTTTTTCACGCCCAATAAAAACTGAAAGTAAAAGATCATGTTGTTGACTAGTACAATATTTTTGATTGCAACGATTAAAATCTATTCTTGTTCTTTGGTCAGATTGAACGGCACCTGAATACGTAGCCTGTAATCTAAATAATTTTATGATACTACTTCAACCGGTATGAACAGTTACACTAAAATGATTACTTTTACTATATGAGGGCATTCAAAAACAAGAAACGAACACATTTTTCTATTCAACAAATTTATAAGTGATCCTTAATAAATTTGAAATGAAAATCATAACTGACTCACTGTTAAGACTATTCATAAATAACTTGAACACTTAAAAAAAAACCCTGATGGCACTAAATGGATATTTGACAGGATCGAATACAGACCTATGAGTTTTGATAAATATGTACCTATCAAGAGAAACTGTTACAGCGATTTACTTGATTGGGCTTAAAACACGAATGTAAAAGAATGATGATAGCTACTTTAGCAAGTGATTCTTTTACGATGTTGCGCCAAATAGAGTAACACAAAATGACAAAGAGAAAGATGTTGATATATTAACCAATTTTGTTAAAGAGAAAACCAAGAGGAAGAAAATAACATTTTGTTGGAATAAATGATCTATCGGTATTAAGTCATCTAAATAGACATAACAGATAAGAGGTTATCTGTAAAAAGTCCATACACTTTTTCGATAAACCAGATAAATTATCAGAGGACTGTGCTTTGCAGCACACAACAAAGATAGACATCATGCCTAATAAAGACTTTGTTGCCAAGAAAAAACTTGTAAACGTTAATTAAAAGTCCCATTCGTGATTTACTGTGCCTCTGAAAGTATTTTGGTTATCCATACTGAGGATGTAATGGAAAACATACAACAAAGCAGCCGAATACATTCATCTGACATCTTATTGTCCCTCATATTAATAAATGAACTAATTGTGCAATAGAGTCACTGATTGTATTCAAGTAATTTACTACGCTTTGTGTAAATCTTCGAAACTAGTGCACGAAGAATTAAAGCCGAAAAATCATAACCTGTGGTGCTCAAGGACGAAGAGGAGAAATATTTAACCAACATGTGCCAAATCTGTGTGAAATAAATTGTGCACACATTTGTTGAGCTCCATGACAAAGAACGTTAGCATTCGTAAAGTTCGCGACCATGCCATTCAACAGGTAAATAAGGAAGCTCCGTCAATAGCAGATGTAAGTTGAATTTTCAGTTATCCAAAACATATCCTAAAAATCAATTAACCTGTATGGTCACGAAAGTCAGCGATCAATCAAGGAGTAAATTAGAAAACACCTTAGATAATAATCATACACAACAACGATGAGAAATAGTTATTGTTCAGTATGTCCTTCAAAGTCAATATATTCATGAAAGAATGAAAAGAAATAATAGAACAATTATGTTTTTACTTAGCTTTAGTTTTATGGCGCAATCAATGGAACGTTTAGCAAACAACATGAACGTCCAATATTTCACAAACTAAAATCTACATACCTTGGGAGAGACACATGTTCATATGGAAACATGGGAAACTTTGAAAGGGTTAATGAAACATCTATAAAAACGATCGACAAATTTAAGGAGCTAAGTATTTAAATTTAAGTGATATAATCCGTATCACCTTAATTCAATTTCCGACTGAGACATCTGTGTTAAAACTGGAGCATAATTCTTTTAGTCAAGTTTCCGTCCAATATATAGCAATGATTGATTGAGTCGGTACACCATTTATTTTTCCCCATGTTTTCCGAAGCCTATCTCAGAATCGCATCGGAATTTTTGTATTAGATATGAACACCAGTCGAATAAGTAATTGGAAAATATTTTTATGTGCTGACCAAGATTTGGGAACAATTTTAGCTGGCTGCATGACATGATCCTAATACCACAGAAATTGAACACGTAACATTGTAGACTTATATGGACATCTATATATGACCAATGTATATTTCTGTAGATAGACATCTCAGCTGAAGTGGCGATTGTAGATCTATAACTTTGCATTTTCATATAAAATGTCTATTTATCACCCAATCCTATTATTGACCAGGCACGCGACATCAAAAGAGCAGTGACGGATTCCAATGTGCATTTGTGCCAATTCTGGCTGCTAACTGAATAGGCTGTGAAATGAATGTTTCTTTCCCAGAAATATTGACATTCCTAATAACTCACATTTCTCAAAATATAGCGTCTTCCTTTGAATCCTCCAATTTTCGAAAACTGATTGATATGGCGGTTCTGTATCCATGTTATATTCAAGTTATACAAGTTCTTTTAGTAAAACATTGGAAGCCATCGAACATATAGCGCTCAGTTCTGCGTTTTGTTCCGGGTCGAAAGAATTGACGAGTTTGATAGGGCCTAGGGATATATCAAGGCCGTCAAGCTAATATATATTTTTACCCAGTATGACGCAAGTTGTTTTCTGCGACTCAGAACAAATCACACGAGCACGGTTATATATTTATTACATTTACATATCTCGTTTTTACAATTTTTCCTTGACACTTTCTAGATATAAATGTGGGAATGGAATTATTTACAAGTTTGATTCTGCGCAGTGAAGAGTATTAATGCGCCGACGTCAACGAAAACACCTAAATAATTATGGTCCGGGTGCGCGATACGGAAATATAACTGAACACGTGATAAATAATGTAGGATTAAATGGGTATGTAATGAAGTCAAGGATTACGAGACCTGTGGAATCTTTAGCGATTACCACTTGCTGTAAATGTGTTGCTCAGGCTTTCAGTTACTGAAATGTATGTTATCGCAATAATTTATCTAACATAAATGTAAAAATCACACTCGTATAAACATTAAAATCACACACGTATAAAATAAATATAACATCACACACGTTTTTTTTTTTTTTGTTGTTTTTTTCCGAGTGCCTGGAAAAAAGTATGGTATCTTTTATAAATACATCTCAGCCTCACGGTTTAAACGTATCCCCACGCCATAAAAGTTAAAACCAAAATAAAAACAAAACAAAACAACCCCACCCCCCATAAAACAGTCAGTCCGCCGTCTCGGATTACACTTGTGTAGGTTTCTGTATATAATATACTGAACAAAATCACTAACAGTTACCATTTACGTTCCTGCGTACATTTTGAGAAGAGGAGTCTTTGATCTTAAATCTGTGAAAATTTGTAAATGGTTTTGGCTCATTCAACAATAATTGAATGGATAGTTATTGACAAGAGTACTTTTTTGAATTGTTTGGACTCTTAGCTATACTAAAATAGGAACTTTAAAGTTCAATAGCCGTACTCCGTGTTTTGTATGAGATATTAATGTTGTGCTTAGGCCAAAAAAGTAAGCGTCTTTCTTTCTCTTAAAGGTGTGAAGAAAAATGGTAGGATGGTGTGTAGCCATTTTTGAAGACGAGCTGGATAAAAGTATTTTATCCAGCTCGTGTTAGCTCTTGTCACTATTTCCCATCTAATGTTGCACGATTCAGCGGTGAATAATACAGACAGACCGTACCTATTATTTTTTTTACTGTACGTGATATAACGTTATAGGGTAAGAGAAATTAAAATATATTAGATCGGGTTACCAAAACCACACATATATTTTAATTTAATTACTTTGTCCTTACTTGCAGCAACGTAGCTATGTCAGGCATTGTTTCTAATTTTGAATCATGAAACTCGATTTCATCAGTTTCAGTCCTGATACAATCTTTATGATAATACAAATATATGCTGTACCATACCTACGTGGCTCTGGCGTGGCTACATGACCGAGCGGCCTGAAGCTTCTGCCTCTAAGATCGTAATACACAATAATTTGTAGACTTATTATCCATTACTGATGTATTCTTTTTAAACAGCACAAACTGTAAGACATCTCCGCGTGGTTTCAATAAAGTCTGTAATATTTATTATTCTTTCTTCAAAGATATTTAGTCAGAGTCGCTGTAACATGAAGACCCCGCCCCCATTTCATTTATTCCAGCTTACAGGAGGGTGTATGTAATACCAACGTTTGACACTCTTATCGCAGTGGCCACTATTTCTGCCTCTGTTGATTCCTCATATCTGACACGTGCGTCTTATTTCTTTTCACCTCCATTAATGTTTTGAGTATTCAAATATTTCTTCTCCATCGTTTGTTGTAACTTGTTAGTATTTCTTGCTTTTCTTAATCTCTTAGTTTGCCGAGGATTGCAGACTCCCCTGGTGTCTGTAATTTGGTAATTGTTAAACTACTGTAAACGTATAGTTCATTCGCATGGGGTCTGGAAATATTGGATGATGATTTCCCGCATAAGTGAAGTACTATTAGAAAACTAATAAAGACCCAATCTTGATACAAGTCATTATTTTAGAGGCGGTGTGTCCGCAATGACAGTTCTGTTGTCACATGACAGCCAACGCCACCAAACAAACCTGCGTACTAATTGCCTTAATAACTCCACTGTAAGCTTTGACACATAAGGGATCTCATATAGTTCTCGTTATTAGAGTTCTAGAGTCATCGCTCTACACTGCTGTTAGGGATAGCCTAAGAAAATATACTGAATAAAATGCAAGGCAAGTGATAGACATTAAGTTCCAGAATCTGATGAAAATTTTTAACTTTCCGTCTGTTTTCAATGTCCAACAATAACCAAATGTGGTAAGGCAGACTGCGTATCGGTCTCGATATTTAGTCGCGTACAAGTATCAATGACTGAACAAATGCAATTTTGACACCAGTCACAGTAAGATAATACGGAAATGCTGATACGACTCGATAAAGTACTATGAAACACAGAACTCATTTTAAATTCCCAAAATGAGAAATGAATTTCTTCGTTTATCTTGCATATGCACGGGTTAATAATAACATTTAAGTTCAGAAAAATTGTCGGAAAATTTATTTCAAAAATATAATATTTGTTGTTTTTAACATATTACTACCTATATCCAGACAGAATATTTATATTCATATCCATATATTATAATCATATATAGTGTGTGAAACTCGCCACAAAGTCATAAAAGCCAATATGACCAGTAACCTGGAGATGTTACTGGTCCTGTCCATGACTAAATGGCCATACATTTCATCATACAAGAAGACGAGTGTGTGTGTGTGTGTGTGTGTGTGTGTGTGTGTGTGTGTGTGTGATTTGGAATTTAAACGTCGCTTTAACAATTTTCTAGTCATATCGCTACGATGG